>PVIU01010625.1:0-69090 GCA_004026605.1 Ondatra zibethicus | reverse complement strand
GCCTTGGACTTCTAACAGGGCAGGGCACCATGCCCTCTTTCAAGGAAGAAGGGGGAGGGAGGAGGGGTGGGGGGGTAGTGGGAGGGGACCGGGAGAAGGGGAAGAAAGGAAAAAAAATTTTATTTCTTTAATTATGTTCTTGAATGGAAAAAATAAAACAAAACAATGTATGGAAAAATAAATAAATAAATAAATAAAAGATGTAATAAACTTTCTCATTAAAGAAAAAAAATTATTTGTAAGTCTTTTTTAGTTTCTTAAAATACTATAGTGTGTTGAACATTTGCCCACACCTCCCTCACTTATGCATACCCTCTGTTCGTGTCTCCATTAGTGAGTACCTTTGGTTCCCCTCTTCAATTTCACTTCTTTCTTTACTAAGTTTCATTTAATTGTTGACATTTTTCTACATGTATATAATGTATGAGCTCATAAGTGACCCCAAAAATTCTACGAGGGAACTCCTACAGCTGATAAACACCTTCAGTAATGTGGCAGGATACAAGATCAACTCAAAATACCAGTAGCCTTCCTGTATACAAATGATAAAGGGGCTGAGAAAGAAATCAGAGAAACATCACCATTCACAATAGCCACAGATATCATAAAATATCTTGGGATAATACTAACCAAAGAAGTGAAAAGCCTGTATGACAATAAATTTAAGTCTTTGAAGGAAGGAAGATATCAAAAAATGGAAAGATCTCACATGTTCTTGGATAGGTAGGATCAACATAATAAAAATGGCGATCCTACTAAAAGCATTCTTCACATTTCTCTAACCCATCACTCTTTCCTGTAGCTCTCCTATTACTGCTCAACTTCTTCCTCATCTCAAATAGACTCCCTTCTATTTCCATATCGTTTTGTTTTCTTTGTGATGCAATGAGTTTAACTAGGGTTTCTTGCATAAGCATGAGTTGGGGTATTTACTAGAGCATGGGTAATTTACCAGCAGTTACATCATTTAGGAACATGAGTCGCCCTCCCCCACTAACCCAAGTGCAGTAGCTCCTCGTGAGTGAGGGTCACATGAACTCCTCTCCTAACCATGTTTAAACAGAATAGTTCTGGGCCCACCTAGGACACATCATATGCAGGAAAACTACACCTTCTGGGAAGGTATGAATGGAATGATCATATCACGTTCAGAAAACAACATTTCACAGCACTCTCTCATGCCTGGCTCTTACCCTTCTCTTGTACCATGTTTTGTAAGCCTTAGAGGGAGTGCTATCAACAGCCTACTTATGTCTATGCACTCAAATTCCACTTATTCTCATCACTTTGACAAGTTACCCATCTGCATTAAGCATTACCCACTGCAATCCGAGCTTTGTAAACAAGTGTGAGAGCAGCCATTCTCTGTGGGTGTAAATGTAAGTATGTAGAAGACAATCTGACACCATGTTCATTTAGCAGTTCCCTACTAGGGCCTGTGATCTTCCTAGGCTCGGGCTTTTGACCAGGTTTACAGAACTATTGTAGTAGTCATTAGAAAAGTATGTAATGCAGAACTTAGTATCAGAGAGTGGGATATTGCTGCAACAAACCTGATCATGCAGTTCATTTAGATGAACGTGGAATACTTCGGACTAGAAAAGCACTTGAACCCTGTAAGTGGAGCTTAATAGGCCATCTTAGTAGGAGTTCAGAAGACATTGGGGCTGAGGCTTATGTGGACTGCGGAGGCCCAGCTCAAGAGATTTCAGAGGGAACCAATATTAGTTACTAGGCTAGAAAGTATTCCTACAATATTTTGGTTTTTAAAAATGTGACTGTTTTCATCCCATGACCTAAGAACTTACCTGAGTCTAAATTTAAATGTAATGGACTAATGTCCTAGGCCGAGGAGATTCCAAAACAGCTTAATATTGACTCTGCACATGTTGGTTATTAATCACACTTAAGAGGGTCTACAATGAGAAGAGCAACTGGAACAGAAAGAAACACAAAGTATACGGTATGCAGAGACAAGATTAATGTTACAGTCAAGGCTCGTGCTACAAGAAAGGCTGCAAATGCTAAGGAGACCTAGGGCCATTAAGTAAAGACGTGTTCAGTACTGGAATGAAGAGAAGAGTACTTTCAGGGCAACACCCCACACAGATAAGCTTCCAACTTGTAAAAGAAAAAGGCCTAAAGACTTTCCAGCTTCTAAAAGCAACAACAAACAAAATCTGCTGCAAATGTGGTTCAAGGGGGATCTATACCACACTGGCAACCTGTTGGGACCATTTGGAGTCCTGGCCTCCAGCTGCTTTCCCTGGCTCGTGACCTTTTCTTGCCCCTCTGATCTGAGCTTCTGAAAGCCGTGTCAAAGTTGTTTGCCAGCTCTGCTTCCTGAACACGGATTGCCCTGGCCTTGATTGAGGATCAGGCAATGAGGTTTTCACCTGTTGGCCCACCTGACTGTATTGGGTATAAAAGCCTCCGTGGTGCTGTTCAATAAAGGGCTTCTTTTACCAGCAACTAGAGAGGTGTACGCGTGTATAATCCTGACATCCTTCGCTCGGTTTCAGTTCCAGGCCGTGGCAGGCACGGCAGCAACCAGCCTTGAAAATGCTGTCTATGAGTACTGGGGATCTATACCACACTGGCAGCCAGACTTGGAAATGTCGTCCGAGAGTGAAGGATGCAGGAGTTAAAGGGTCCTGGAATCTTCCTCTGTGGTTTCAGTGAGCTGCTGAGGTCAGGCAATATGTGCAAGGGAGTCCCTTCACAGAGGCTCTGAGGGGTCATTGTGTGAAGCTGTGGAATAAAAGCCCGAATTGTGTTGGAGACCTCAAGATGGAGATGCCAGAGCTGTGAGATATATGCCAAGTCAAGCTGCACACAGCGAGCAGAAGCAACTTAAGAGAGAAAGTATATTGCAGGGATCAAATCTAGAGGATCAGAACCACATCTCTGTCTTATTTTGATACAGTATTTCCTCATTATGCCCCCATTCCTTCCATTTTGGATGGAAATGTATATTTTGTAGCACTGTATGTTGGAAGTATGCTGATGGTGGTGGTTGCTTTTTTTGTTTTTGTTTGTTTGGTTGGTTGGTTTGTTTGTTTTGCTTTTTTGAGAGAGGGTTTCTCTGCGTAACAGCCCTACCTGTCCTGGAACTTGCTTTTGTAGAACAAGCTGGCCTCGAACTCTGAGAGATCCACCTGCATCTGCCTCCCGAGTGCTGGGATTAAAGGCGGGTAACCACTGTCGCCAGTGGTTGTTGCTTTTAAAAGAGGTTATATTTAAAAGATTGCCTCCAGTCTCAGAGGGACTTTGGACTTTGAACTTTTAACAGTATTGAGACTGTAAAAGACTATGGGGACTTTTGAATTTGCATTAAAAGGATTTTGCACTATATCTGGCCACAGGACTATGGGGGTCATAGAGTACAATGTAGTGGTTTGAATGAGATATCCTTCACCATTCCAGGCAATTGAATATTTGGGCTCCAGTTGGCAGAACTGTTTGAGTAAGTTTAAGAGGTGTGGCTTTGCTAGAGGAAGTATGTCATAGGTGGCAGACTTTTAGGTTCAAAGCTCCATGCCGTTCCACTCTCTCTACTTCCTGTTTGAGATTCAAGATGAAAGTTTTCTGTTTCAGACTTCAGCTACCATCTGATCACCTGCTCTGTGTGGTTGGCTACAGATTGATTCCTCTACTTTCTGCAACCAAAGCATGTAATGTCTTCAGAAAAAGCATTTTACCATCTATCTTTGAATAAACAAGAGCAATGGCAGTATCCAATACTGTCTGGGCGGGGGGCTTTTGCAGACTTCCTGACCAACAACACATAGAGGTATCCCACAGCTGGTACATGATTCAGTTGATGTCCTATAACTTCTGAGAACAGCATTACCCACTCAAGCAGGGTACCATTACTCAATATCTTCCTTCAAAGCTCTGGATCTTTGCATTAACTATTTTAGTCCTCTATGTATTCTAGTTGTAAATCCTCTGTCAGATGTGTAGCGGGCAAAGAATTTTCCCTATTGTGTGGGCTACTTCTTCACTCAGTTAACACCAATAAGACCTACCTGTGTCTACATCTTGAAATAAATTCCCTACTTTTTACTTCCCGGTTTCAATGTTTCAAGTTTTATATGGAGGCCCTTGATCTATTTGGAGTTGATTTTTATGCAGAGTGAGAGATAAGAATCGTTTTGTTACTCTATTTGTTGTCATCTTCCTCTCTTGGGGATATTCACTTAGTACCTAGGTTTATATCACTGGTACACCTGAGGTTTTTATATAAAGGGGACTCCAGCAGTGGTGGCAATAATAGCATACTTCTGGAAGTAAATGTGCTGGACACTTCTCATTTATTAATTCACTTAATCATTACAAAGTCCTGGTGAGGAAGCCAGGCATGGGGGCAAACACCTTCAGAAACAGCAATTGGGAGGCAGAAGGATCTCTAATTTTGAGGTCCAGCATTCTAGGAAAAAAATGAGAATTTTTAAGCCAATTGTTAAGTCAAATTGGAAGTTTCATGTCTCTGATGAGATCTAACACTAGTTTACAGTTTATTGATCATGTACATTTATTCTCTACTGAATTGGCTTTTTATGTTCCCTTCTAGGCCTTTTGTGGTATATTCATGCTTCACTGGTCTGTAAGTGTTTGTATTCTTTCTTGCAGAGCTATCCTCATTATCATGTGTTAACAGACTTATCTTAAATTATTCTTTTTGCCACCTTGGATAGAAATTATAACATTACTTTAAAAAAATCTGTTTTCTTTGCAGATTCTGATTTTTTCTTTGTTTTAGACATCTGACCTTTATTTAGTTATTTGTTTATTTATTCTACAAATTCTATGTATCGGAGAAAACATGCCTGATTTAGCTTTTGATGTCAGCCATAGAAAAGGCCTATTTTTGTAATGTGTGAAACTTGTCAATTAAAATTCTAAGGCTTTGTGCTTTCAACTTTATTACATTTCAATATATTTTGTATATTTAACAATATCGTTGCACTGAAGAACAGTGAATGGGTGAGCAGTATTTCCTTGCTGATCTGAATGCCCCACCCCCATGCATATATGTGAATTCATTTATGGATTTTCCATTGTGTTCCAAGGCTATTTCTAACATAACACTCTGGTATTGGCCTTTCTCCATTGCTGTTGTTTGTATGGATCTGGTGCAATGAGTTTCTTTTCGGTCAAGACCTCTGATTTCAGAACCGCTTCTAGGTCAACTTCACACCCTTGCACTTTGGACCTGCAGGCCAGAGACAAAACAACTGACCACCAGCTTTCTGATTGCCTACCTTTCATTGTCCCAAAAAATGAATTACCTAATAGAGGCCAAAAGGTGACTGGGATAGACATTGTCCTACATTGAATCATGAGCCTATAAAAATGTGTATTTATCACTGACCTGCCAAGCACTAAGCAGCCCAGGCATGTGGCTGTGTCTATGATGAACAGGTACATGGGTGGGAAAATGGGAAAGAAGGAGAAACGGAGCAGTTCATGTGCTGTGCGGAGAAGTGGAACTGGAGGGCGGTGGCAGTGAGGAACAGGTTGATGTGGTGGCCTGCCCAGCCACCTGGAGGCATATGACATCCAGGCCTGTTACTGCCCAGGGCCATGTCTGGATTCGTGTTTGGTGTCTGTGTAGATGTCCATGGTTGTGACACCACCGGAGGCCATATGGATACCCACGGTTTGAGCCCCCACCAGAGACCATATTGATGTCCAGGGGCCATACTAATCTGAGTGGCCGGTGCTGCCATGGTGACATCTGAGTCTGAGCTGCAGCTGAGGGCCATGTCTGGGTCCATGGTGCTACCACAAGGTCTGTTATGATACCTATGGCCCATGTGATCACTGGGGGCCATGGGAGAGCTGGCCCAGTGGCCTAAGCACTGGAGAGCTGGTCCCACCCCTCCTGGGAGAACTGGTCCCAGTGTCATGGGTGCAGGAGAGCTGACTTTGAGACCCTCAGTGGCCCCGGGAAAACTGCCCTGTTCCTCATCGGCCAGAGCAGTTGGAGAGCTAGCTCTGCATGTGGAAAAGCTGGTCCTACTCCTCACCATCCATGAAGAAGAGCTGAACCAAATGGTGTGGGCAAGGGATAGCTAGTCCTGACCCTTGCCTGATGGGGGTTGTCCCAGTGGAGCCCAGACTGGCCAACTCAGAAACCATCCAGGCCCATATTCAGGGCTTTGAGTTGGCCTGCTAGAGCACCTGATGGGACCAATCCTGAGGAAATGTAGCCACAGGATCTCCATGATTTAGGACAGCAGCAGGATATCAAAGAGAAGTTTCAGTGAGGGTCCAGAAATGATGGTGTTCCAGAAACCAAGGGCCTTGAACCAGAGCAACAACTCGTTGCAATGAACATTTACAAGTAAATGTTCCCAAGGCCGCCATGACAAATGAAATGTGATGGAAAGATGGGGGAACAAAGTGCTTTTTCTTTCTTTCTTTTTACTGTTTTTCTTCTTGTTTAAAATTTTCTTTTGAGGAGAAGGTACAAGGGTGGAGGGCAGACATGGAAAGACTGTGCAAGGAGTAGGATTGGGGCACATGATGTGAAATTCCCAAAGAATCAATAAAAATTATGCTAATATAAAAAAATAAAAATAAGGAACATCATATACCAGGCAAAAAAAATATTTATTGATTTTGCGTTTGTGTGTACAAGTGTATGCATGTGCAGCCTGTGTGTACAAGAGCCTGCACTACAGTCCCTGTAACTGGAGTTAGATAGTTGTGAGCTACCATGTAGGTGCTGAAAATTGAACCTGGTTCTTCTGCAAGAATAGGAAGGGCTCTTAACTACTGAGCCATTTCTCCAGCTGCACATGCTCTACCCCTGAGATATATCCCTACCGGTCCTTTCACGGTTTATTTTGAGACAGTATCTTGGTAGGTTTCCTAGACTGACCTTGAATTTACTATGTGGCCAAAGCTGGTTCCTAGCTTGCAAAACACCTCTACCAGCCTTCTTGGAAGTAGGATTACGCTCATACTGGTCATGCCCAGCATGAAGTTTTTATGTACACATGCTCACATGCATACACACACACACACACACACACAAACCTTTGGGTTTGGGAAATTGTGAGAACCAAAGTTACATTTTAAGTTTTAGTTGCTATGCTTAAGAGATCTATGAAACAAAAATGCCTCTGATCTGCCAGCCCCACCCTAGGACAGATGGTTCCTGAAATGCTGGAGGCTGTTGTTCATGGGAGATAACAAGCTGCCTGTCTTTCAATCCTCTTAACAAGCTCATTTGATTCATCTGCACAGAATATACTTGATCCTATGTGTGTGGGAAGAATGAAGGCAAGAAATTGGATACATGCTTGTCCCTAATTGGACCTGGGAAATAAAATGAATTAGGGATTTTATGTCTCAAGCCCTTTTCATACTTGATTCTGGGCCATTTCCTGAAAACCTGGGCATGGACCTGGACAGGGCCCATCTACCTGGTCAGTATTTAATTGAAGCTTGCTTCAAATTTGGCTTTAAACTGTGGTAGTAGTCTTACTCTCAATCAGTGGGATTAACAAAGGGTCAAATGTAGCCATCATTGAAGAGATTCTGGCAGGCCTGAGTATGGCAAACACGGCTCGGGCAGGCCTTGTCCTTCCCCCATTCCCTCTGCCTTGCTTCAAACCATTATATTATATTCTTAAGATAGCTACAACAGTCTATTACCTTATTTGGCCACTTCTTCCTCCTGAGGCAGACTACCAAGGTCCAGCTCTCAAAGTACTAAAGTTCAACAATGAAAAGCCCCCTTTTGGCTGCCTGAATTAACATGTCCAATCAAAATTAAACACCTCATCCTAATATGGGGTTTCTCTTTCTCCCTTTATAAACTGTCATTTGTCTGTGGGCCATGTCTGTCCCCTCTCTATCCAGAGGCAGTCCTCCAAGACAAATATCCCTTCCCCCTCTCCCTTGTTCCTTTCCCCTTTTCCCTCTTCCTCTATCTCCTGTCTTTGTCTTTTATTCCCTGCTTTTTGTTTCTCTGAGGCAAATACATTGTGCTGAGAGTTGGTCTTGGTGCTTCTTGCTCCAATGCTGGCTCTTTCAGTGATAATTGATTCTAGCTACTTTTAATATACTAGGTTCAAGCCTTATCAGATTTGCTGTTGGTGGTTGCTTCAAAGTCCGCTCACATGTGTTACAAAGATGACTTTTCTCAAGACAAGATCACAGCAACATTCATCTATGGTATGGAGTTGCAGGTATTTTCCAGAGTGGGGCAGGCAATTTCATCCAGAAATCTGTCTCCAAATGTGTCTGTACTGAACCCACTCCAGCTCTTTCCTCTTCATGTTACTTCTTTGAACAGTCTCAGCCACCTCAAGAGGGTGCTAAATGACCACACAGAAGCAGAGAGGCATGGCTGCTCCCAGATGCCCACCCCTTCTAGTTGAACAGCTGGTTGATTCTAAGGGAGCTCTTCAACTGAGTCCCTCTGCCTGTGACTCATTCAGCAAGACCAGCTTTGAATCACAGTTCTAGAGATTCGTGTCTAGGAGGGGTGTTTGCTGCACCTAGGCTTTTCCAATCTACAGAGCAGAAGGCATGCTGGGGGTTCTGGCCCTACTTTTAGCTTTCTCGCCTGCTGGTAAGTATATGGCATAGATGCTCATGAGATTTCTTTCTTTTAAAAAAATGGGAAGTCATGCTGATGAAATCCTATTCTACTATTCTTGCTCTGTTGCTGTTACCGCTGTAGGCAGACAAACATCCCCCAACTTGGAAGAAAGAATAATGTCAATCACCAGGCCAGTGGGATCCTCCGTTATAATCACTTGTGATGTTCACACAATATACAGTTATATCCAGGAGGGGAGAACCCCACAGTACCTTCTCTCCTATAACTTCATCAGTTCCACAACTGTGGTGGATTCTGGACACAGTTCAAAGAAGTACCATGTTTATGAAGGCACAGACAAGACTTACAAATTTGTACTTCGGAATGTGGAGGAATCTGATGCTGGCCTGTATTACTGTGCAAGCTGGGCTGGCACAATGGTGCAGCCTTGCCCTTATGTGTACTGAAACATCAGCCTGCAGCTGATACTAAGGCACAAACAGACCAGGTCCCCTCTCCCCTCCCCACTCTTAGCGCTCACCTCCTCTACTCAGAAAAGGACATTCTGTACGCGATGCCTTATTTTCACCGTGTAGCTCAACCCTGGTCCCTAACAGTACCAGTAGACATTCCTACAGACCAAATTCCCATCTCTAATCCTTGTTAAAGAACCCTCGGCTGAAAATATAATGCTTTCAACAGCTCTCTTAGGGATTTTGGAGGCCCATCCAGTTAGTAGTCTAGAATAGAGAAGTTTACTTAGGACTGATATTTGACACAGCATATTTATTTAGTAGAGCATTTTGGGAAGGCTAGTTAAATTGACCCAAAGATGTGATCATGACACAGAGAAAATGGCAAGAACAACAATTTTTCATTACCTAGACTGTGAGAAATGGTAGAGTAAGACCTTTGGACTTTTTGATGTACTTTATGCTGTTGTACATCATTATCTTCCTAACAAACTGATTTTCCATCACCATAACAACCATAATATTGTTTGTGGGAATGATAGTATAGGAAAATATATGTAAATATGCCAACTATTATGTCTACTTGATGAACACACTTTGGCACACTGAGTTTCAACGATATCACTGGATTCTTTTAGGGGCTCAGGAACAAAGGTTTCTAAGCTACCAAACAAATGCAAGCACTGTTGGAGACGACAGAACCATTCGCATTTGCATAGCCAATTGAGCCTAAGAGGAGACAGCATAGTTCACAGAGAAGACTGTCAACATCTGACAACTGTTGTTGCCTGGGTTAAAGTAGAGGATCTTGGTTACTGTGCCACCTCAATAGGACTGTTCTCTTGTGAATTTCCTTGCTGTTATTAGCTTCAGGAATTGTTGGAAAGCTGGCTTATTTCTTTGGCTACTAGTTGTCTCTCTTCCTGGAGAAGTAAACAATTTGGGTTTGGTTTGGTGTAGCGTGAGGAGTGGGCTTGTTGGGGTTTCTGTCCTGCCCAGTTCCTGCAGCCATTTAGCCCCAAAGAAAATCACACAGACGTCTCCATAAGATTATAAACTGATTGACCCATTAGCTCAGGCTTCATATTAGCTCTTATAACTTATATTAACCCATTATTCTTATCTATGTTAGCCACATGGCTCTGTACCTTTTTCAGTGGGGCAGGTCACATCTTGCTTCTTTCTTCCATGGTCTGGGCAGGACTGGGAGGAATGGGCTTCCTTCTTCCCAGAATTCTCCTGCTCTCATTGCGCCACCTCTACTTCTTGTCTGGTTTTCCCGCCTGTACTTCCTGCCTGGCTACCGACCAATCAGTGTTTATTTAAAACATATTTGACAGGTATAGAATTGTTCTCCCGCACCACTTCCCTCTCTTTTTTTTTTAAACAAAGGAAAATATCCATAGTCCATTTTTTGGGAATGTGGGCATCATATTCCAGGCTACTTCCAGCTGTTTGGGGGCGCTGATAATCTTATGGGGACCTAAAGAAAATATAAAGTTATGATCAAGTCCTGACTGGAGTATCCTGTGAGGCTTGATCATCTCAAGCAGCATCTTGAAGCTGTTCTGGATGTAGAACTCAGACATCTGGGTCATCTGTACCTGTAGGAGATTTCTCAGGTGGTCTTCCTTGATCAAACCTGAGTTTTCTTAACTCAGAATGAATCCACAGCCTCTCATTTCCTGTGGAAGCAAAAGCAAAATCTCTTCTCCGAAGTAACATACCTTTTGACTTCAATTTTGAAGTCAAGGTATTTTCAAAATACCTATCTTGGATTAATTCAGCAGCATTTATAAGCAAATATCTTTTAGCAGCTGTTTCTCTTTCCTCAGCATTCAAACAATTCAAAGAGAGCACGATAACATGCAGTATCCAGATTCTCTGTGTATTTTTCATCTTTACGTGGCTTTATTTTAAACTCTACTTCTTTTATTTTTAATTTTTGGCTTTTTGAGATGGGGTTTCTGTGTATCTTATCCTGGAACTCACTCTGTGGAACAGGCTGTCCTTGAACTCACAGAAATCTGCCTGTCTCTGCCTCCCAAGTGTTGAGATTAAAGGTATGTACCACCACACCTAACTACTCTTTTTCTTTCTTTTTTATTATAAGGACTTTAACCTTTTTTTTTTCAAGCCTGCATATATTTTTAACACAGTGTAAACCATTTAGAAGGATTTTTATCTTTGAATCTCTCTTTACTGTACATCTCTCTCTTTTTCTGAACACACGAGTCTTTAATTTGCTAAGCAATATGAGGAGGATTAAAGCTGTGTCTTTGACAACTAGATCCAGCCCATTTCTTAGCTTTCTGAGAATTCAGCCTCATGGCTGAGGTACTGGCCAGAGCCATGTTTATTGCCACAACTCCATGTTGTTTCAAGGTCCTTGCCAGCAAGCAAGCTGCAACAGTGTGACCACAAACAACACTCAAATGCTCTGTAGTCAGACCGCCTGCCTGAAAGAGTCAGAGTTTGCCCTGGCAGGACAGCCCAGAGAGCTGGCATTTTAAAACAGCACAGCTTTTTTCCTGCTATTGCTGAAAACCAAAAAGCATGCTGTCAGCTTTTTATCAACACTATTTAAGTGTTTCTTGGCAGGACCTCTTAAAAGAGCTGCAAGGCTTCACAGCTAAAGCTGAGTCAGGAAGCCTCTCTTAGATGAGAGCACTTGCTTGCCTCTAGCAAGCAGAGCAGACCTGAGAAATTGCTGTTACCAAGAAAACATGCTTTACTCTTTTCTTTTCCAAGCTTTCTCAGGCTTTCTGTGGATGCAGTTATCCACACATTGGGTGGCTATTTGTAACATGAAGGCCTGGTTGGTTTCTGTCCTCCCACCAGGTCCCACAGTAAATGTTCTTTTACATTTAAAGGGGGATATGATATAGATATGAATAATTTGCATTGGTATGGATTTTGCTTTAGTGATATAAATTTAAGGTCAATCTTGTTATATTTCTGCTCTTAATTAAGGTATTGTGATTGTGTAGTTCATT
Organism: Ondatra zibethicus; assembly: GCA_004026605.1. Lineage (NCBI taxonomy): Eukaryota > Metazoa > Chordata > Mammalia > Rodentia > Cricetidae > Ondatra > Ondatra zibethicus. Next base: position 57,058 of record PVIU01010625.1, on the reverse strand, counting down.
TTAAAATGTAATGTATAATTAGGAAATATAGGTTGTTAATGGATAATCATCTGTAATAGTCAAGTTTGTAGTCATGTTAGTTAGATTTTCTAGATATATAGAGATACATTTCAGTTAGATAGGCATTCATATCTTTCAAAGATGACAGAATATGGCATTTAGTGTTTTAACAACTTAGGGCTTTTCATGACAATGAGACATGTCTGCTCCTGGCAGCACCAATCTACTTCAAGAGGAAGATGGGCATCGAAGAGGCTCCTTATGGAATTGGTTAGCTATTTGGGCAAGAAACTGCTCTTGTCTGGACTGTTCAATAAACTGGACACAAAGAACCCGTAGAGAGAGGACTGCTGAACTTGCTTAAAGGTGAGATGATCCTTCAGGGTTCCTGATTCATGAAAGAGTCTGCAAGACATTCTTCAGGATGCAGAAGAAAGTGACTGAACTGTTTTTGAAATTTCCTGCTTCATCGAAAAGTCTGCTGGATACTATGATACTATGGAACTATAGGCTGAAGATGGCTGCCCCAACAGTACAGAAAAACTTTGGGTGACTGTCCAGGCAGCGAGATGTCTCTGTCATTTCTAGAGTTTTGGAAGTTGCTTACTTCTTGTTTACTTAGGTAATATTATATCCTTCTGGAGTCTTTGATGGAGTTGAAGTATAGATAGATAATTATAGTTTTCTTTTGTTATGCTAAAAGATAAAATAGATATAAATAATGTAACTGTAATTCTTGCTTGATAACTTTTGTTATATGTAATTTTACTATGTTAAAATGAAAGACCTTTCCTTTTTGTTTAAACAGAAAAAGGGGAAATGGTGTAGGACGTTCTTCTGTATTTGTATTGCTTTCATTGGTGAATAAAGAAACTGCCTTGGCCTTTTGATAGGGCAGAAATCAGGTAGGTGGAGTAGACAGAATGGAATGCTGGGAAGAAGGCAGTGTGGCAGACATCATGAAACTCCTGTATAAGACTGACGCTGGTTAGGAATCTTTCCAGGTAAGCCACAACCTCGTGGTGCTATACAGATTATTAAAAATGGGTTAAATCAAGATGTGAGAGTTAGCCAATAAGAGGCTAAAACTAATGGGCCAGGCAGTGTTTAAATGAATACAGTTTCTGTGTAATTATTTTGGGGATTAAGCTAGCTGGGCACCAGGAATGCAGCCTGCTCGCCTCATTACTACAGTTTGTAGACACAGGACCTTCAACAGACAGCTACATTTCAGTTTATCATGTTGGTCCAATGGAACCAGAACTCAATCTCTACCAATGGCCTCCCATAAATTTTATTTGACACACAAACTGAAATTCATCGCAGAGATGGATCTGCTTTGTTTTAATTAAATAAATCCAAGTGTTGTGCCACTGAGCTATACCTCAACCATTGATGTTCTTCACAGCAGTAAGTGCATGGCAGAATGATACCTAACTCTTGACCACCAGAACAGGCCTGCTGTGTTTATCCTAAGACGTTGCCTTAGCTGACATCTCTCCTTTAGATTTAATTTACCTCCTGGATGTTTTGACTCACTCTTTCACTGCTTCATTTGCATACCAATCATTACTATTCTAAAGTTTCATTGATTTCAGTTTTTACCATAGAAAAATAGCAATTGCCAGAAATCCATACCTTCACGCTGAAAAGAGATGTATCAAAATTTGAATCCTGGGGGTTAACTTGGTTTTTATTATCTATGTTACTTAACCAAAACAAATTTGAAATATAGGAAGATTTATAAGGCAGCCTTGAAAATTATTCAATGCCCACAAAATTGAATGAAGAGTGTTCTTTTAAAGAAAAGTCAATTCTGTAGGGGAGGAAAGAATGAAAGGAATCTTCACCTACAACTGCAGTGATAACAGCTACTGTCTTCTGATAACTGGCATGGCTCCAAGGGCTCTGTCTTTTAATCCTAATTAAAATATTACTAAAAATAAAAGATATCCATTATTGTTCTCATTGTCTCAATTTATAAATGTATTGGAGATAATAATTTGGTGTGGAAGGTCCTTCTGTCTATGTGTTGCTTTTATTGGTTAATGAATAAAGAACTGCTTTGAGCTTATGGCAGGGAAGAACAGAACGAGGCCAGGTAAGCTAGGCTATATGCTAGGAAGAAGAAGGGTGGAGGCAGAGAGAAGCAATGGAGCCGCTGGAGACAGACGCTGGGAACTTTAGCCGGTAAATCACTGTCATGTGGTGATACATAGATTACTAGAAATGGGTTAAATTAAGATAAAAGAGTTAGCCAATAAGAAGCTAGAGCTAATGGGCCAATCAGTGTTTTAATTAATTCAGTTTCTGTGTGGTTATTTTGGTTCTGGTGGCCAGGACAAACAAGTGGCTCCTTGCAACAATAACTTGAGACTTTCATGCCACTTGGTTAGTGATACTTGAGCCCAGTTTAAACTGAAAATTTTATTTCTTTGATTGCAGAGTCAAGAGCAAATGTGAATGAATAAATTAACCCCCAAACCCTTTAATATTGCAAACACTTTAAGGTGAAATAGAGTATTTTTTAACCTATTATATGGTTAGGTTATAGTTTCCCGAGTCACCTGACATCATGCAAATGAACTTGAAATCAGTGCCTGCTTAAAAATGATATGTAGAAACATTTATTATGCATTCAGTTTTCCTGAACTTTAGTTTTTAAGATCTCTCCGAAGGAATCAAGAACACAGTAAGAGCGTTGGTTTTTACCACAGAAGAGCAGAGAGGTGGATCACTAAGATATGTCCTAGAGCACCATCTTTGCTGGGGCTCTTTCACTATCACTCTTCTGGGTATATGGAAACATTATTGAAGGCACATGCAAATCAGGCTCAGAGTTTAATGAAACTACAGCCTTGCCTACAATGGCCACCCCATGCAAACTTTGCACATGGCCATGCAAGGAGGACCTGTCATGTGTTAAGGCCAAGTAGGCATCAGACGTTGAAACTTACATGTCTCTTCTTACATATATAAAATCATATTCTTGTGTGTGTATGTACATTTGCATGTTCATATGTGTGCAGGAGCTTGCAAACACATGTGTGCTCATTCGTGTCAGATAGCCTTGATGAAACTATAAAGATTACTTAAGTAGATTTTCTGTCAAATTCTCAAATACCCAAATGATATGTATTAGAAAAATGTTATTCTAGGTTTTCAAATCTTATTTGTGTATCTTTTATTTTTAAATAGAATTTTGTGTTAATTTTTCCAAGCATCTTCCAGGATTGAAGACTCCATAGTTCTCTTCTCATTCAAGATGCTATCAATAACACTTGATCCAAAAATTACAGTCATACAAAAGCATACCACAATCTACCTCAGGCATCCCCTGAGCTGTAGCTCTTCAAGAAGAGGCACAGGAGAGAAGAAGGAAGAGAATGATGTGGAGGTCACAGAGTTCCAAGTCACTGTGTACCCTGCTATTCTTCTTCCTTAAACAGAGGCAGGGGGTAGGAAGTTTTATTTAGTTTTCATAGTTGAGGGTCAGGCAGGACCTGAGAAGCAGGACAGTGTGCTTCAGGCTCCCTTCTGTACACCATGGGCTTGGATTAAAGAAGCAGGACTTAGCTTCAGCATCACCCTTTACTAGCTCATTTCCTCTGGGATTATCTCTCTGCTTGAAAATATCATCACTCAGATGAAATAAACCAATGTATAGAAAATATTTGGGAAATTTTAAACAATCAAATCAAATTTGTTTTATTTTAATATTTTTATTCATTACTCCAATGTGGTCCATAAAAAGAATCATCCATGATTCATATATAAATGTGGAGAACTTGAAAGGAAGAATTAAAATTCGGTTTGATTCCAGAGAAGCACTTAAGCATCTCTAAAATAGCCCAGTACAGCTGAAGGTAGGGTAAGGATGTAGAAGTAATAGGGAAAGAGCTGGTCCAGAAACATCAGTGGTAAATGCTGAGTGGCAGTTGTTGTGCAAGCTCCTCTAAAAGAAAGAGTTGGTAGAAAGATTAAAGGATGCTCAGGGTGAGAGGGAAATTTTACGCGCTGCTTGTTCTTCAGGGGTCTCATATTGTCCACATCTCAGCTAAGACCTCATGACAATTATGTTAGCATGTGCCTCTTCCTAAACATGTGGCTAAAACAATGATTCTCAGCTGAAGGCCATCTCCTCTAGGAGACACTGGCAATGTTTGTAGACATTTTAAGTTGTCACAAAAGGGTGGAGTCATACTGTCCTCTACTGGGTAGAGGCCACAACTCAGTTAAACATTCTATAGTTCATAGCACAACTCTCTTCTCATACCTCAGGACCAATGACCACAACCAAGAAGTTAACAATACCAGGTCAAGAACTCTGGACTATTCACACATGTCCCAAAGGCTTGGTAATCATTGAAATCAATAAAATAATAACGTTGATGAGAATCAACAAGGTACCAAACTTCGTAACATTTGTCGCAGTAAGTGGGATAATCATTTTGGTGTCATGCAGAACTGAGCAAAGCTGACCACTTAGCGCTCTCAGGTCTGGCTGACCTGGGTGTGTCTATTTTCTCCCTAAACACTAGAGGATCCAACTCCTGCTCCTTCATCCTGGTTTGACACCTTCTGCTCCAGGAACCTTGACTCCCCATGTTTCTCCTCAGGGAGTTTAAGTCTAAGGCTTAGACACAGAGCCCAGGCAGGCTGGATGTTATAGCTACAAGGATTTACTTGCTTTTCAATCTATTCCTATGATGGGTTGAGGGAGATTTTTAAGTGATGTTGGGTGGTTTTGTAATTCTATGTTTTTCATAATGTTTCTCTTTGGTTTGAAGTAGCAATTGAATCCACGTGAACCAATCAAGTGTATTCCACTACAGAAAGGAGACGAACATTTTCTCTGGAGTTGCCCACATGCTGCTGCCTTTCTTGTTTACTCAGGCATAGAACAACACCAAAGGAGGTTTTTTGAGGATCTGATATTTACTTCAGAAGTAGAAACATGGTCCAAGGACTGTTAAAGGCAACACATATGAAGCATGTAAAACCCCTCTCTCCCTTCCTTGGTCATTCATACACATTTCATGGGAAAACAAGACATGATGGCATGCTGAGCCCTGGATTAGAATCATAGTAATGAGCACATGCACCCTCAGCATGTCTGCAACCACTTCCTTCCTAACATAGCACAACCCAATGCAGCCCTAAGCCCTGCTCACCCTCAGCCCTCACCTGCAGCACTTCTATCAGGGGAAACCAGAAAACGAGTCTGATGGCTATCGACTGTGTCAGGAACTGTGCCCGTCTTTCTGGGTCAGCATCGCTTCCTGTTGGCTTACTTTAGACATTAAGTGTATTAAGATTGTCTTACTCTCTCAGTGAGAAAGCAAGATCCAGCGTTTCAGTTGCCATGGGCTTCCAATAATGTTGGCTCCTGGGAGAGGTGCTGAGAAGGAACACAGAGCAATGCACATACTTTCAGCTCCCTCTGCTCTCACAGTATACAATACATAAACTGTGTGCTTAGAATCTAACTCAGTCAACGGATAGATATAGCCAGACTCTCTACAGAGGCATAGCTGCTTTTGATCAGTTGTACCACTAAAGAAATTAAAGTTTAGATAATTGAAGCCTAACGAATAAGCAAAGATAAGAAGCCCTGTTTCCTGAACTAAACTGTAAGGCTACTCTAAGAAGTGTAAGGATTGCAGTTCTGAAAGTGAGCGCTAGGATATTTGCAGTGCATTCAGATGGAAGAAGGAACCTTTACTGGGAGCTGGGGCAGGGAAAATTTTCAGGATGCTGTCATCAAAAACCAACTGGGGCCACTTTGGCTATTAGATGAGCCCACAGCATTGTTTGCTTGTAAAGGACAGGCGAGAGCTACTGAGACACTAGTTAATCTCATGTGTGAGTTCTCTATGGGTGCTCTCAGTCCTTCGCATGCATTAGTTCCTTTAAGCCACACCACCTAAACTATCTATTCTTCTTTTTTTACCAACTGTATCAAATCAGAAAATATGCGAACATTCAGTGATCCAGGCATTTACCCAGACAAGAGTCCACGATAGATCATGGTAGAGACTCAGTTAACCTGGATCCTTTTGGCTGTTACTAAGATACTTCATCTCAGGGGGGCATAAAAGAATCAATTGATTGTTGCCACTCCATAGAGGAGACAAATGATAATGCAATGTTAATTGATGCAAATTATTGCTGTATGTTGAAACAATCCTCAGGACTTGAGTAATTACATGGTTTGTAGAATAAGTAATATGCCAATAAATTCCCAGTTAGTTTTTTCATATAAAACCTTGTATTTTTATGTTTTTAACAATAACCCTTATAGTAGTCTTCTAGAAAAAAAATCTTCTAAAAAAGAAAGTACAGAAAACATCTCTATCTACTTTTCAACCTAACTAATTTTCAAAATTACACCAACATGTTCATTCTTACTGTTCTCTGTGTCAAGGATCCATGATCTGTTGGTGAATTTCAGGTGTAGAGAGGGGTTTGCAAGGTAGGCAAACACAGAAGGTAGAATAGATAAATGATTCGTCCATTTTCCCCCATCTCTAGTTGGGATCATGTTTCTTTGATTCCAATCTAGATCTACATGCAAGGAATATTATTTAGCCATTGGAATTAATGCCTTGTGCATTTATTAGTAAAATTTTAAAATATAATGGAATATAATGAAATTTTCATGTAGTAATAATCTCTGAATAATACAAAAATTTTCTTGACATTTTAAAAAAGGAAATACATTTTCCCCACTTATTAAGGGTAATTATTTCCAAAGAAATAGGTGTTTTAAATCATACATTTCTTAATTTTATTTGTTCTTAAATGAAGTATTGTGGTTTTGTAAAAATGTTTAGAGACATTATTTTTTACTGTTTGATAATAGTTAATGACATCAATGAAGACTTCTGCTGTGCAGGACATGCATATCTGAGCATTTAGTTCGGTGACTTTGTGTAATACAACACTGTCAATTTCCTAGCATTTCAAAATGCATATGTGTAGGCAATGCACACATGTAGAAATCAAAGCACAGAATGCTTAATTACCTCAGCTAGTTTTCTGCAAGATTGTGTACTGTAGAGGTCATTTAATTGTCATTGGTTCTTAAAAATGAAGTTCATGTAAATATAAAGACCAGAACTATTACAATATGGGAAAATCAGAAGGAAATTTAAAGTCAGCTGTGCACATCTCACTTAAAGTTATGTGCATACATATGTAAATGTAAATGATACTCAGCAGCCTTATTTCCACTAATGAATACAAAGTAAGTACAAAAAGTTCAAACTATTTCAATGATTTTATTGGTCAAACAGAGATGCTCATGACATTGCAAAGCTATTGAAGAAGATGAATTAAATAAGAATACAGGTTGATCATAGTCTGACAAGAACCAAGTCTTCCCTGAGTGTTAGATACTAAATTAATGCCAAAGCTCTCATTACATATTGAACTTTACCTTATTTAAAAATACTACTCCACCTGACATCTGCTCAAAAAGCTCCCATTACCCAAAAGTACAAATACTAATTTCCACAGCTGGTCTGTGATCCCCCAGTATCTGTCACCTGATTAATTCTTAAAGGGACCAAGAGTATAAATGAAGTGATTTCCCTGGCTCACAATTTGTTTAGGGAAATCCAATTGAATAAAAAGAACTTATAAAGTACTCAGAGTTTAGGCATTTGGCATGTTAAGTAAAGTCAACAAAACATTTCAAAGGCTTGTTTGTTGTTGTTGGACAGTTAAGGTCAGATTTTTGTTTTTTGTTTTTTATTTTCCCTCCAGGCCTGAACATATAGCAAATCACAGATAGGTAAACATGGGTATAGCAAGTATGTCTTCATAGCTTCTGCGTAACATCTCAGCAGTAAGCAATGGAAAAGGGAGCAGATGAGAAGGTTGCACCCACACTGCCCCACCCCTAGAAGAACAGTTACAACTTACGTACTAATCTGACCAGCTTGTGTGGGCCAGGAAACCCAGAGCCATTCATAACTACAGCAGACCATGAAGAAATTTGGCTCACACGTCCTCTTTCCTTTACATCGTCGCTGGGAAGCTGGACTGAGAGATCCACTCCTGAACATAATCCTTCTCTTGTGCTTCTTGACTTGTGAGTCACCACTGTCCTTTCCCTATGAAGCAGAGAATAAAGTACGCCTGTATTGCTGTTTCTTTGCCTGCCAGTTAATCACGGGAAATTTTTCTCCTTTGCTTGCAGTTGGACTTGGGAAGGTGGAACAACCTGAAATATCAGTTTCCAGAGCAACGGATGCGAGTGCCCAAATATCCTGTAAGGTTTCCATCAACAGCTTTAAAAGTGTAGCCATACACTGGTACCGGCAGAAACCAAATCAAGGTTTACAGTTTCTATTATATGTCATGGCAACTCCCACCCATATTTTCTTAGATGAGACCAAGAAAATGGAAGCAAGTAAAAATTCTAGTGCTTCCACATCGACACTGACAATATATTCCTTGAAGGAAGAAGACGAAGCTATCTATTACTGTTCCTACGGTTAAAGCACAGCATTTGAGCTTCCGGAGTAGCCTACACAAGAACCATCCCCCAGTCATGTGTTCCAACCCACATCCTTCTCAGCATGAGCAGCCACCTGCTGTTCAGCTGGGGGTACCACCCAATCCTTTCCTCTTTACAGCAACAATGTGGGTCTCCTATCCAAGTGCAGCCCCAGGGACTACATTGCAGTCGAAGGTTGACTTGACACTGTTTCTACTAAATGAGAACATCTGGGAACAGTTCAATATGGGATGGCAAGCCTGCTGACCGCATGATTTGGTTCTTTTATAACCATACGAAAGTTTCCATAGCTGAGTTTATAAGGGAACCAAGACAGAGGCATGTGTCTATGTTATGTAACTACTTCAGAGATACTTCATGTTATGGTTATTTCACACTTTTATTCATGTGAATTAGAGGCTTTCAGAGGTTGGAACGTCTGGCAAATGTAATCATTGGAGGCCTACTATCCATATCCCAAGGTCTTTTTGAAAAAACTTAGTGACCATTATGGTGCTAAGAGACAGTCATCTCCTTCCAGATATGACAGCAGCATAGAATCCTGCATGTGCAAGGCAGCCCAATGGAACACAAGACTGAGGCTTAGACGAAGCAAGAGTTACTCCAAGAAAGCACTTTAATTCGGTACTTTAGAGTTCTGCAAGAAATTAAATAATAAAACACTACATAAGAATTTTGCTTTCTAAAGACAAAGAATACCTGCTCCTTGCACCCACAGAGAAAATAATCTCTCAGGAATTGGAAAAGTGAAAAACAATTATTGGCAACTATTCCATATTTATTTTCTCACTTCTGTTTTGATACTTGGCAACATTTACAGGATGGTAGCACAAAAAAATAAATGCAAAAACATAAAAATTTCTGTCCTACTTTCTTAAAGTCTAATGAGGAAAAATTCTATAGAATATTTTTATGCTGATGAATTTAATAATATAGTATCTCACAGTCCACTAATCATTCATACAGTTGACCTTTTCTCTGGAATAGCTATAGTATGTTTGCGATCTACCTCTCCCCTCTAAGCATCAGGTTGGCCTGTTAAGTAAAGATGTCACTGACAGTTGAATGAGGGGACACTTGGGTGTGCCAAAGACCTCCGCACGGGCAGACTCAGTACTCTGGTGCCACACCCTGTATGTGATGGCTTCTGAACATGATGGCCTCCAATGGGACCAAGCAGAGTACCCGAATCTCAGTAGATTTTGCCTCTTGCCTAATGTATATCTAGACACAGTGGTAAGACTATGGAAAGGACAGACAGTTTAAGAATAAAGACTCTTCTAGAAAGAAGTGGACAAAGGGATGGAATCAAGCTTCTGGTATCTACGAGTTAGGCCCTTGTTAACAGATGACTCACTTAGTTCTCAAAAGAACAGTGGAAAGTCTCACAGCCTCAGCTTCTGAATAGACTCTTGGGATGGAAATTTGATGGCTGCTCAAGCGATGCAGAGGAGAGAAAGTGGCACCTGATCTGTGGGTCTAAAGTGACAAAACAACATGTAGCCATTAAATACATTCTTTGAAGAATTGTTAATAAAGTGGAAAACATTCACTACATTTTGTAGGGGAAGGAAGGGACCTGGGCCTGAGATGGTTAAAAGAAAGGAAAACAGGGAGCAACCACTTGGGCTAGTCAGTGTCCCTGTGTGTGTACGTGTAGGCTAGCCTGGGGTGTAAGGCGGACTGACCACATCTCTCTTTCAGCCCCTTATTTCTGCCTCTATCCTCATTCTAGACACCACTTCCTAGTAGTTTAAAACACACAGGCAGAATGTATATTACCACATGTAGGAAACAAAGATGCTAAAAATTCATAAAAGTCTTAACCTTGTGACATCAGCGGCCTCTAGCTTTTGTCTGGAGGTCTACAAGTGCTTACTAGGAAAAGTAGCATTGGAGTCTTGTGTTTTTAATTGAAAAGCCTGCAGCACATTCACTAGGACTATCTTGGCTGCAGAGATGATTTATATTAAATGCTCTGAGATAAAGGATCATATTTATTGATAAAAATGGTTAAACAGAAAGGAAATTTCCCAAATTTAATGGTCACTAATGGGAGCTGATCACATTGGTGATACAGCATATCAAAAAATGCAATTGCAATCATTTTGATTCATATCCTGAGCCCTAGGCATCTGCAGCGTGTGATTCCAAGAACTGTGTTAGACATGGGGAAAAAAAAAACAAGTCTCCATCTGGGTTACTGAGTCTGAATCTCATTTCCCAAGAATCTGGGTCCCTCTGGGATACTAACAATCTGAGTCACAGAAGCCTAGATGCCAAGCTGTTCAAGGGGTGAACCCACAGCCCAGGACAATTAGAATCTCGTTCACCATCCAGCAGCTGGTCTGGTATCTTCTTTGATTCCTTGATAGAAATAGTACATTGTTACTTGGTTTTTCTATAGCAACTTTCTAACCAATGCACATACAATATAGCTTGTAACTCACATATATGTAGAAAATCAGTGCAAATTTTCAGTAGCTACTTTATTACCCAGAAACAAGATAAATTTTTGCTTTCAACACAAAATGCTTGTCCTCTTATCATTAGCTTCATAGTGCTAATGAAAAATCAGCAGGGATCAGGGAAAGGAGAGTACAAGTGACAACATTTCCATTGTCACCACCTCCTTGCATCCCAAGCTTCCTAGGAGGAGACTCTGGACACACAACTACACTCCCTGACAAGGCGGGTTCCTAACATTTCCAGAGAGAGATTGTGTTGCAGCCAGTTCAGGTCCCTTGCTCGGGTTTCCTATTTTTTCCAAGGATTGTTGGGATTAGGTGATTTTACAAGGAGGCCTCTGGGTTTATATGAACCTGACCGTGTTGCTATGCTGCCCAGCACCACCACTGAGTGCTATGGCTTCTCCTTTTGTGCTTTTTAATGATCCCTATCAAACATGCATTCATTTGTAATGGGGAATAATGGGCCTTCTTAAAGGTTGTGTTTAGTCTAGGGAGCCAGCAGCTCTAACATGCCTATTTAATTGAAACATTCAAAAGTAGAATTAGAAAGGCATTTCCTGTGTCTTGATCACCTAGGAGACCTATGCTCAAAACTGCCAGGTGCAGGCTGAGAGTGAACAGTGAACAGCTCCCCATGATCCACACTGGAAGGAGATTTCACTTCTCTCTCCCCTCCTCTCCTCTCCTTCCTTCTCCACCTCCTTTTTCTTTTCTATGTTTCTACGCCTCTTTCTCCCTTTCTTCCTTTCTTCTCTTTCCTCTTTGTCTGTCTTCTTCTCACTCCTCATTAAATCTGCCTGTATTTTAGGAGTAACCTAACAAAGAGTGCAAATCTTTCAACAAGACGATCACTTCTGACCAGAAAAGAACTAAAAGTTCTCTCTCATACGTGCAAGTTAAAAGCGTCAACCTGAAACTGAAATCATGATTCACAGGGCTTGAGAAGGGTGGAGAATGAACACTACATGTATGTAGTCTTTCCACACTCCATTGATATGAACAATTGAGGCATGCTAACAGGACAAGAAATTGTTTCTCTAAATTGACAGTTTGATAAACATCTTCCATAAGGACAATAGAGAAATCTGCTAATAAGTGACTTAGGTAAACCAATTGCCGCAAGAAATCTTGATAAAACACCATGCCCGCCCCCCTTTCAGTCCCCAGAATGCCACTTCCTCTTCCTGCACTAGTCTCTTTTATTCTGGGCCTGTGTCACCTTAGTGTTCAGTTCCCCTCAGGACAAAGGCTGCAGAATGTGGCTTCTGTCAATCTTCACGCTGGCCTCTCTCTGGATTTGTGAGTAAGGTGTCCTTCATTCTCAGGAATGGAGGACACAGAAAACAGGGACAGTCAGGTCACACCACATTCCCAAGCAGTACATTCACACAGCGGTTCAAATGGAACTGATAAATTCCACAATGATTCTGAATCCCTCAAGGCACATGTGGGGTAGGGGACCCACAAAACCCAGACACTGACTGGAATCAGACTTGGACACCAAACGTGTATTATCTTAACGGAATTCAAAATTCACAATTTTGAATTTTTTAAAGTCTTAGCCTTTGTTATTTTTCAGATGCAAGAGGAAGCATTCCATCTTCATATCTAATGTCATCTATCACCAAGAGAAAAGGAGATACAACACTTCTTGAATGTCAATTTAAAAGCATTTTGAAGCACAGTACATATATACACTGGTACCGACAGAAGCCAGGCCAGCCTCCAAAAAGAATGCTGTATATTAATTCAAGAGGAAATATTATCTATGAGGAAGGTTTTAGTGAAGAAAGATATGAGGCAAAGCAATGGCAGAATGACTTGTCTTCAAATCTCAGAATATACCAAGTGACAGAAGAGGATACAGGGACATATTATTGTGCGTGCTGGGTTACACTCTATTACAATGCTGCACTGTTAACAAACAAAAACCTTCCATAGGAGGCTCACCTACACAGACACACACCAAACCCTCCACAGGAAGCTCACCTGCCCAGACACCCACACCTCCCCCTACACTCCACAGGATGCTCACCTGCACAGATACACACATGCAGCTCTTCACAAGAGGCTCACATGCACAGACACACACGCCTCTCTCTACACTTCACAGGAGGCTCACCTGTGCAGACTGACACATGAAACCCTTCACAAGAGGCTCACATGCACAGACACACACGCCTCTCTCTACACTTCACAGGAGGCTCACCTGTGCAAACACACACACATGAAACCCTTCACAAGAGACTCACGTGCACAGACACACACGCCCCCCCCCAACTCTACAGGGACTAGACCACTATCACTTAACAGAAGCCTTCCATGCTGATCTCACCTGAGTACCGAATTACCTCCTCCTCACCACTATCCAGGGAGTTAGGACCAAGATTGCTGAGCATTCTTATGCTGCATTGGTGTCCCAAGTTTGCCCTACCAGTTGCCCGAGTGCAGTGTCTCCTTCACCAGGACCCCATCAACTCTTCCCATCCCATCTCCAGACACCTTTCACCAGTGTTCAGGGTGGTTTCTGCTTCCCTTCCTATGGAAACCTTCCTGGGAAGGAGGCCGAAGTAAAATGCTCAAGAAAGCTTGAAGACTTTGTGATGAATGAGTGAGTAATGACAGACAGTCCACAGCCTTTTGAAAGAGATAGACCTGGATGCCCTTTCCAATTCAGCCACTCACTGGGGAGAGGAAGTAGAGCTTCTCAGCTCAAAACCACTGTGGTAATAAGAGCACAGGATGCTCAGGATTTCCTTGGATCTCATTGAAGGTTTCTAGTGTTGTGATCATCCAGCCTCAGTCTTTCCACATCAGAACACAAGCACGACACGGAGCCCTCTCAGCTCAAATGAGAATACTCCCAACCTCAGCAAAGAACATCTTTCTTGTTTTTCCATCAAAATTAAGCAGAACTGTAATTCTAAAAGTCTAATTATGAATGGGTCAAAGAAATGATGCTTTTCCTTAACAGGAATAAAAGGTTATTGCTTGGTGTCTTTCATTACACTGCTTGTTAAATGAAGTTTTCAAGTCAAAACAGACTGCTAGTGTATCAATTGTGCAAACATATAAGACTGAAGAATCTCACTCACTACAATATTTCTTCCATGTCCACAAGACCATTCATAGTTACACTCAGTATTTACAAAAAAAAAAAGGAGAACAATTTAAAACCTAGGGAGTGAAAAGATGTCAAGGAGAGGTATACTGGAATAATACTTAATGACAGGGGTAGGGTTTGGGGGAATGGCTCCCAGTGAGAAAGCTAATACTGCTGTTGTAATAGGTGTTTTGATGACGTCATCTGGTACCTGGTAGATCCTTTGCACCAGGAATGTGATAAAGTGACACAGCTCACTGGGCAGGACCTTCATGAGCTCAGAAACTAGTCTTGCCCTCCTCCCCCGTCCCTTTTCCACAGAGCTGGGGCTGTGTCTTAATCTGCTGTTGCTCAGGTCCCAGTCACTGTCTCTGGTGTCCATTCCAGCTCCCACTGGAAATGCCAATCCCGTGGATTTTCCTTCTGTCTTTCGCTTGGGTTTGTAAGTTGACATTGCTCTTTTTCCCCTTTCATTACTTTTTGTATACTGAACCAACTGAGAATAATAATGATTTGGAAATCTCTGATTTCTTTCCCTCATTTTTCAGATGGAGACTCCTGGATATCTCAGGATCAGCTGTCTTTTACCCGAAGACCAAACAAGACAGTGCACATAAGCTGCAAGCTCTCTGGAGTCCCCCTTCAGAATACCATTGTGCACTGGTACCAACTGAGAGAAGGGGAGCCCATAAAACGAATCTTCTATGGCTCAGCCAAGACTCAAAAGCAAGACAAGCTCAACTCCCGCTTGGAAACAGATGAGAAGAGCGACGGTACCTTTTACCTGATAATCAACAATGTTATCAGAGCAGACGAAGCCACATACTACTGTGCCTGCTGGGATCTCACGGTGTCTCATCATCTGAAGGAACCTGTAAGAAAACCTTATCCCTGCTCCTCAGCTGCACTCACGGTCGCTAAACCACCAAGGACCCTCAGTGTTCTCCTTCATTGGTTCACAAGTGTTGGGACTGGCTGGGTCCTTGGGACTCAATTTGTTCAGAGATGTCACTCCAAGGGAGGAAGCTAGAGCCCAGAAAAGGTGAGTGGCTCGTCCCAAGCCACTGATGCTGTGAGGCAGCAACAGCCCTGTTTCTAGTCCCTTTCCCTGTTTCTCTTATGGGCCTACTAAGATAAACTTCTTTTAGCAAGATGACATTTCATTCAAAGGGACATGGTGACAAGTATGCCTGGCAGACCTATGCCTTTAGACCCCCAATGTAGGCTGGCTGATATATGCTAGTTATGACATTACCACACAACTGAAAGGGAGAAGGATGCATATGGCAGGTGTGTTCCATGCTCCTCATCCCCGTGCTATTTCTCCATGGCTACCTGTTCTGTCAGCTTTCTCTTGGTTCTAGTCGCAATACCTGGAAGGGCTTCTGTGGCATAAATAGGGTGCGAGGAGCACAGCAAAAAACTACTTCATGAATATATTGGTAAAGCCTTTACCAGTTCTGGCGGGACTATTTGGCACAGGTGTATATTTCCTACTCTACACAGTAAAACCATGGATCTCTCGTAGCTGAGTCTATGAGTCTGACTAAGATTTGGTAGCCCTGGCCTGATACCTGTCTTGTCACAGAGATGAAGACTGTGTCCAACATCCTATAACTCTTACCTAGAGAATAAGAATAGCAGCAACGAAACCTAGGCAAATGCTTCTCTGTAGAAGTCTCAGCAGCAGCCAAATAAAGTCATTCTAACTCCAGCCTGACTCCAGTGTCCAAAGTATTCGTTATTTCTTCTCAAACTTGTTTCCATGTCCTCGATGGCAAAGATATGGACGAGTTACGAAGAGGACAACATGGTTTTGTTTCGGGGGGGGGTGTTTTATTTATTTATTTATTTTAGCTTACACATACTTTGCCTCCTCTGGTGAAAGAAAAAAAACAAGGAGATTCAATTCTGCTTTTTAAATATTTATTTAATTTTTATGTATGTGTGTTTGCTTGTGTGTGTGTCTGTGTTTTGAGTGTTTATGTATGGATATATGCATATGAGGCCTGTGGAGGGCAGAGCAGTTGTCTAATTCCTGAGAGCTAGAGTTACATGTAGTCATAAACAGCCCAACTGGGTACTGGGAACTAAATTCAGAGTCTTTGTAAGACCAGTTAGGGCTCCTAACCACTGAGACATCTCTCCAGTCCTGAGCAAGCCCCTCTGAACTTTTCTATAATGAGGGACATGAAAGGGGACAGGACCCTGGGAACTGTGGTTTCATGTGTTAGAAATTCAAGCACAGCTGGACTGAAGTCTGACACTCCTGAGACAGTGGTGGCACTCAGAATAGAGTTATGACCAAAACTGTGGGGCCAGTGAGACAACTGCAAGTCCCTTGTAATTGTGGCCTCTTTCTGTCTATACTGCCTAGTAATAGGCAGCCATTACAGTGACAACTACACAATCATTTTCAAGATTGTAAAGAACAAACATCTTCATGGATGCTGCAGTCTTCTTGTACAGCTGAAAACCAAAGGGAATCAAGTAACACGCTATGTATGAGGAATTCTAGTCAATCTTGATTCAGTTCTTGTAGATAATATGAGCGCCAGACCTCAGGGAAAGTTCATATGGCACACTGCCTGCTATTCTAAGTCTCAGTAATTACACACATTTCCTATTCTACAGAGAGCTATCAGAACTATAAGTACAAATTAAATTCTAGAATAATTTTTAGAAGAAACACATGGAATACCATTCACATTAAGTACTGACTTCATAAATTTTAAAGAGCTGACAGAAAATTTTTCTCAACAAAAAACCCAGAATAGCCAACACAAACCTGTACAATTAAGGAACTTCTGGAGGAATCACCATCCCTGACATCAAGCTCCATTTTAGAGCTACAGTACTGAAAACTGCTTGGTATTGGCATAATAACAATGGAATTGAATCGAAGACCTGGATATTAATCTACACACCTATAAACACCTGATTTTTGACAAAGAAGCTAAAATTATACAATGGAAAAAAGAAAGCATCTTCAACAAATGGTGCTGGCATAATTGGATGTCAAAAGGTAGAAAAATGAAAACAGATCCATGTCTATCCCTATGCACAAAACTCAAAGTCAAATGTATTAAAGACCTCAATATAAATCTGACCACACTGAACCTAATAGAAGAGAAAGTGGGAGGTAGCCTTCAATACATGGGCACAGGAGACCGTTTCCTAAATATAACCTCACCAGCACAGACACTGAAAGCAACAATAAATATATGGGACCTTTTGAAACTGAGATACTTCTGTAAAACAATGGGCACAGTCAATAAGACAAAAGGGCAATTGAATGGGAAAAGATTTTCACCAACCTCACATCAAACAGAGGACTGATCTCCAAAATATAGAAAGAACTCAAGAAATTAGACATCAAAATTCCAAATAATCCAATTAAAAAATAGGTTACAGGACTAAACAGAATTCTCAACAGAAGAATCTTAAATGGCCAAAAGACACCTAAGAAAATGTTAAACATCCTTAGCCATCAGGGAAATGCAAATCAAAACAACTCTGAGATATCATCTTATACCAGTCAGAATGGCTAAGATCAAAAACATCAATAATAGTTTATGCTGGAGAAAATGTGGAGTAAGGAGAACACTCCTTAATTGCTGGTGGGAATGCAAACTTGTATAACCACTTAGGAAATCAGTATGGCGGTTTCTCAGAAAATTGGGAATCAATCTACCTCAGGATCTGGCAATACCACTCTTGGGTATATACCCAAAACATGGTCAATCATACTACAAAAACCTTTGTTCAACTATGTTCATATCAGCATTATTTGTAATAGCCAGAACCTGGAAACAACCTAGATGCCCCTCAACTGAAGAATGAATAAAAAAAAATGTGACACATTTACAAATTAGAGTACTACTCAGCAGTAAAAAGCAATGACATTTTGAAATTTGCATGCAAATGGATAGAACCAGAAAACACAATTCTGAGTGAGATAACCCAGACCCAGAAAGATGACTGTGGTATGTACTCACTCATAAGTGGATACTAGCTATAAACAAAGGATATTGAGCCTACAGTTCATGATCCTAGAGAAGCTAAGTAATAAGGTGAACCCTAAGAAAAACATATATAGATTCACCTGGAAAGTCAAAATAGACAAGATAGACTGACAAAATTGGGAGCATGGTGGGGGGAGGAGAGTGGACAGAGAAGAGAAGGGGCAAGGAGAACTTGAGGGAATGGGATAGTCGAGATAGAGGAAGGAAAAGATGAAAACAAGGAAAGAGATATATTGATTGAGGGAGCCATTATGGGGCTAGCAAGAAACCTGGCACTAGAGAAACTCCCAAGAATCCACAAGGATGACCCCAGCTAAGACCCCAAGGACAGAGGAGAGGGTGCCTGAACTGGCCTTCCCCTGTAGTCAGACTGATGAATATCTTGAATATCACCATAGAACCTTCATCCAGCAACTGATGGAAACAGAGGCAGAGACCTGCATCAGAACACTGGACTGAGATCCCAAAGTCCAGTTGAAGGGTGGAAGGAATGAGAATATGAGCAAAGAGATCAAGACCATGATGGGTACACCCATTGAAACAGTTTGTCTGAGCTAATGGGAGCTCACCAACTCCAGCAAGACAGGGAAGAAACCAGCATAGGACCAAACTAGTCTCTCTGAATGTGGGTGACAGTTGCATGGCTGGGGCAGACTGAGGGGCCACTGGCAGTGGAACCAGGATTTATCCCTACGGTTTGTACTGGCTTTTTGGGAACCTATTCTCTTTGGATGGATACCTTGCTCAGCCTAGATATAATAGGGAGGACCTTGGGCCTTCCCCAAAGCAATGTGCCTTACCCTCTCTGAGAAATTGATGGGGGGGTAAGTACAGGGAATGGGAGGAGGGGAGGGAGTGGGAACTGGAATTGGTATGTAACATGAAAAAAAGCTTGTTTTATTTTTTTAAAAAATAAAGTTGTCATTTTCAAACTTGAAAAAACAATACAAAACTTTGTATGAATATGTTCAAACTTGAGTTTTATGATGCTTCATTTGCTCATCATTTACATATTTTTTTATTCAATCTTTGCTTTGAGTTAGGATTTAAGTTGTCTTCACTAGCCATCTCAAGACTTGGGTGAATGTGTGTATGCATGTATGTGTGTAATAAAGCAGATAATAGTGCAGGGTGAGAAGGGAAACTATACTGAAATCTAAGATGTTTTTATGTGTTATTAAAACATAAATCAGACTGGCAAGATGGCTCAGGAAATTAAATGAGCTGTTGCAATGCCTGTTGATCTGAGTTCAATCCCTTAGGACCCGCATGATGGAAGGAGAGAATTGACTTCCAAGAGTTGTCCTCTGGGTTCCACATAAACACATGTACACACACACACACACACACATAAAACATACACACACATACGTGCTCACACACTAATTAAATGTAAAAATATACAAATTGGACAGACGGTGGTGGCGCACACCTTTAATCCCAGCACTCAGGAGACAGAGGCAGGTGGATCTCTGTGAGCTCGAGGCCAACATGGTCTACAGAGCAAGTGCCAGGACAGACTCCAAAGCTACACAGAGAAACCCTGTTTCAAACACACACACACACACACACACACACACACACACACACACACACACACACATATTGTCTGTGCCTGAAGTTTCACATTATTATTAAGAGAAACAAAACATTTTTTAGCACCTATGACATTGGAGTGTCTATTCTAGAAACATCATTTCATTTAAACCTTACAAGAGCCCTGAAATATGGATCCCCTCATCTCAGGTGAGGACACATGAACCTTGAGAATTGTGTTCCGGGTCCTATCACCACGAGTAGAAGTGCTGCATCTGTTGCTCATCTTTAGATCTAACTGCTTTTTGCCCATCAATTTCAATGTTCTAAGGAAGTCATCTGATTTCTTACATGACGACCTTCTTCAAACTTTGCTAAACCTCTCAGCATTCACCACACCAGCCACCTGCTAACCCTCACTGCGAGAAACAATGTCTTCTGCGGAATTGTTTCTATCACATTCCAGGTATATTCTCCCTGCTCATGCATTTATGCTCTGGAATGGCCATGCTGTTCTTCTCCATAAAGCCTTCAATTAGTCCTGCTTGACTTTTC
Source organism: Ondatra zibethicus (assembly GCA_004026605.1). Taxonomy (NCBI): domain Eukaryota; kingdom Metazoa; phylum Chordata; class Mammalia; order Rodentia; family Cricetidae; genus Ondatra; species Ondatra zibethicus. Next base: position 36,841 of record PVIU01010625.1, on the reverse strand, counting down.
TCCTAGAAACATTCATTTAAAAATACTGTGAATTACAATTTCACACATTGTACTTCTTAAACAACACATTACATGATTGTTCTCCTATTCTTCTACTAATGAATGCAATATGCTTCATTGCATTTTTTCTAATATACTCAAACCCCTGTAAATTTCAATTTACAATGAACATGCCTTGCATGAAAGTTAGATTGTTTAATGCTTCTAAAGGATAATCATTGTCTAATGGTAGACATATAGTCAATGATTTCAGTTTAAATTTGCAATGTTATATTATGCTTTCCTTGTATATTAATCTTACAAACAGATTTCATTATGACCCTTCTGTAATGCATTAATGTACTTTGATTATGCTCAGCTCCTCATGCTGTCTTTGAACTCACTATGTAGCTCATGTTGACTTTGAACCCCTGATGCTCCTGCCTCTACTTCCTGAGTGAGAGAATTATAAATTTGAGCCATTGCCCCTGATTTCTACTATTCTTTCTTCGTACCCATTCCCTAACTTCTGATCCTCTGGCTCCTACAATATTTCTGGCCACTCTTCCATAATGTACCTTGAGCCATAGGTGTGGGAGATGTATCTTTGTAGATGTATCCACTGAGATTTTGTCCCATAACTCTGTATGTTGACTGGCTGTGATTTTCTCCATCTGTTATAAAGAGAAATTTCCTTAATGAGGGGTGATGACTACACTTACCTATAGTTATAAGGACTAATGTTTATAGATTGTTCTTAGTGATTATGCTGGTTTAGCAAATTAGTAGTTGGAGATTATCTCTCAATAATCATTAAATACCTAGCTAGGTTTCTAGTACCAGGCATGGTACACTTCTTGTTGAGAGGTCTTAAGGCCCATTAGATGAGTGTGTACCACTACTTTTTACGAATGCAATGAAACTTTTTATAACTCATTAATTTTTACAATTATTTTATAATAAGACATGACAGATTATGTTTTTCATTGATATGGATACAATAACAGTTCTTGATTAATGGCAACTAATAATGGCAGCTTTTTAAAATATAGAAGTTGGATCACATTTTTCAAATATGTTGGCACATTTTCTTTTAAATTACTAAAGAGCTTCCTCTTTTCAGAAGTATTTTCCCTCTTCCTAAGAAGAAACATTGGTGCTTCTGAGAACCAAAATGCATTCCTTTGATGTAAACACTGAGTAGTTTTAATACAACTGAACTCCTGGAATTAAAAACAACAATTCTTAGAATATTTTTCCTAATTCCTTGAAAAAATGCAGTTGGTGGACAAGTTAGCCCAACTCTCTTCTCCCATTGTACCCCCTCTATTTTCCGTCATCACTGCCTCCAGGGAAAGCAATGTATGAAGTTAGTTTCCGAAGAAACTTACAAGTTACTAGATGTCACACAATGTATAGTCAATGGATTTCTAAGGAGACCACATCAGTTTATCATGACAAGACTTCAGCCTGCCTGTCATGTCAAGAAAGTTTAGAGAAGGTTCAGATTTTTGTAGAAGCTGTGAGCACTGTGATAGCTCGGGCTGGAGCAAGGTATTTGCAGAAGGAACGAAGCTCATAGTAATCCCTCCTGGTAAGTAACTTTTTCCTGCTTCATTCCAGTGATGAAAAGTATATATATATGATTGTAGAGAAAGACTAGAAACCACAATGAGCTACTGTACCTGACTACAATGCTCTTAGCCCGAGTCATTTTCAGGATAGATTATTGAATATTACAGCAAAAACTACTTTATAAATGGTTTCTTCTTTCCACCCAAAAGACACTGAAACTATATTTAGAATAGTAGCATATACAAATATTAAGTGGAAGTCATTCTGAGGATCATGTGCATAGACAATTGGTGTAAATTATTGCTTTGGGATAGTGTTGTAAAAGGTCTTTTAGGTGAATCCTCAGAATGAAGGTTTGCTGATGGCTTGTCTCGTAGTCTGGAATACACTAGTGCTCCATTCTCCAGACAAACTGGAGATCATTGTTACTGATTTTGATCATAATTCACAGCGAATTACTATAGAACATGAATGAATCCCCTTCTTATTTGTCTGACTTCATGTTGGGTCACAATTTATGTCACTCTGATTCTTGAAATATACCTGGAGCTTTCTGTTAGAATTTGTAGTTTATACAAACTGTTTCTGTTCAGTGTCCATGTAAATGGCTTTTTCACAGTTTTACATCTTTATGTGATTATTATTTCCCTCAAGGAAGCTTAGAATAGTTTATAGTCCAAATTTTTTCCTTTTTTATAAGAACACATTTGTTGTCTAATTATTAGTAGTTATGCCCAAGCAGGTGATTATAGGTTTTATTTTTCTTTGAAAATTTATCTCTGAAAAAAAGTCTCAATTAACTCGAAATTGCATTCTACACTCAGAACTGATTTATAAATGACAAACCTTTAAGGGAGGAAACACAGAAACATCTGGAAAATCGTTAAAAAAAATAAAATGAAACTTCTCTACTTATGTGAACAAGACAAAAGCTGCAAGGCAGAGTTAGATTCCTGATTAGATATGGGTTGAATCACTTTGGAGTTCCTTCATGTTTTGTAGAAGAATGAAATGTGTTGTCACAGGTAGATTTGGAATGAAAATGTTTTCAAAGTAATTGAAGGAAGGCAAGGCATGGCCATAGTGAAGAGGAGGTGATGATGTTTAGAAAGAAGAGGGCTGTGAGCAGCACTTTCCAGGAGATTGTAATTACAAATGTTGATACTGAAGAACACTTGTGCAAACATCCTAATAATGCTTGCAGATATTCAGACTTCCATTAAACATTCATATATCATCATAAAAGTCATTATTAAAGCATTTGACACTCATGTGGGGTTTATTATTACAGACAACTCTATGGTAGACTCAATAGACCGTCACTTTCTTTATTCTCTAGGTCTTCTGTGCTGTGAACAAGCCTAGGCTTTGAACTCAGTTATGAAACTATAACTTTTCCACTTATTCCTAAAGAACATAGGAGACTTTGTGCTCAGTTCCTAATAAGTAAGATAGATAAGGGTATGAGAACAGCAAGATTATGTGAGAACCGAAGGTAATGATGTTAATAAAGCATGTGGGACATTGTCCAATTCATAATAGATACGAAAATTGTGGAGAGGACTGTCTCCACCATGAAGAAGCGATTGTTGTCACTTTAGCCAACAACATTTATTATACAGCAAAGCTTTCTGGGAGATGCTACTGATCTAACTGCTAAGATAGAAGATGATCTTCATATTTACTTACATACACACAAAGTTTCCATCTGGAGGCATCTGTTTTTATTTAGTATTTATTTTATCATTTGAGAAAAAACATGACTCTAAATATTTTTAAAAGATTCTTATTGCTAACTGTGTGGTGGTGGTGCACACCTTTAATCTCAGCCATTGTGAGGGAGAAGCAGGAGGATATTCATGAGTTTGAGGCCAGCCTAGTCTACAGAGTGAATTCTAGGACAGGCTCCATAGCTACACAAAGAAACCCTGTCTTGAGAAACCAAAAAAAGCAGAGGGAGGGTTATTGTCAATAATTAAAATTTTTAGTAGGAGTTGTAAAAATGTTGTTATGTTTCTAATTTTACAAAGTACTTTTTTTACATTGTTGAGAATTTGATCATGAGTATTTACATCATTTCCACCTGGCCCTCTTCCTCTTTGAACTCCCCCAGCTCCCTGTCAAATTCATGACTCTTCGGTAACTGTGTTGTTTTATAAATATATATGCTCACGATATGTATATATCAATACAACCTGCTAAGTCCATCTAGTGTTACTCTATGTGCATGTGTTTATGTCTAGCCTCTTGGGATTACACGACCTATCAGGTACCCATTCCTACAGAGCACTGATTCTCCCTCTCTTAGCATCTATTCATTGTGCGGAGCTCCTCTTCTTGAAGTTTGGACATGTGAGATTTTCCTCACCAATGCTTGAATGTCAATTGGTGTTGTAATTGTGCACATCTTGTTTAGGTGACCATACTGTTAGGATTTCATAGGTACAAGTTCCTGTCATATGTAGGAGGCACTGTCTAAACAGATGTCCCAGTCCTATGGCTCTTCAATTTTTCTACTTCTTTTCCACGTAGATCCCTCAGCCCTGAGGGAAAAGAATGGATGACAACATCCCCACTTAGGGCTGAGTGCTCCAAAGTCTCCCATTCTTTGAACATTGTACAGTTATGAGTTTCTATGTTAATAGATATATACTTCAAGAAGAAGCTTCTCTGATAAGGGTTGAGCAATGTACAGGTCTATGGGTATAGCATTAGGAGTTGTTTTATTGCTATGTTCCATTAACAGAATTATAGGATTATATTTTTTCCTAGGCTTGCAACCTATCCAGTCTCAGGTGTTTGGCATACTTAGCAGTATCAGATATGGGTTACATCTCATGGAGTGGGCCTTAAATCCAATCAAAAAATGCTTGATTAATCAGTAAAATGTTCTATAACTTCACCATTATATCTTACAAGCAGGTTACTATTGTAACTAGCAGAATTTCTCCTCTAGTATCATACAGAGTAACTTCTAGCACCATAAATACTAGTCAGAAGGGGTAAAGTTTTTAGCTGGGCTCAGTTTATCCATGTTTAATGATACAACTAAATAGCATTTAATGACACAAGTAAGTAGTGTCTTCAGCTTTGGACCTTAGCATCAGGTTATGGAGAGTAAGCAATAGCTTTGGAAATATCCTGTGATGTTTGAGGTGGGGACTCCTTTGGTCAAAGACTCAACAAGGTATAACTCATTCCTGGCACTGAATGTTTTGCTTGGTGGCATAAAACTTCTTGTTGGGGCATTCTCTCTCCCATTTTGTGGCAATTCTATTTAAATTCCTTTCATATAAGTATATATTTTAGGAAGCATCTACAGTTGTAGATTTCCATGTGATTTTTCACTTAGTGCCAGTTGTCCATACTCATACTCTGCTTTTCCATCCACCTCCCTATTTAATCCTATTCTAGTTTCCTCTTTATCCCTTGATAGCATTATATTCTATTTCTCCTTCCTTGGAAGATCCCCTCTCTCCCTGGCCCCTTACTGGGTAGTTATCCGCTCAGATCATTCAGACTGAAGCACATAAATTCACCACACTAGGAATAATTTGGAGGTGCAGCTACAGTTACATGTTCAACTCCAAAACTAGGAGTGGTTCTCATGTGAGGGTGAGATGCTTTCTAAAAGTAGAGAGCAATTAGGAGATCCCTGAAAACTTCAAACTGAGAAAGGGATCCTCAACTTCAGCTAACATATCGACTCGGTCGATTGTAATTACACATGAAGGATATTTCCCTTACATAAGGGACTGCATACAGCTACAATGAAAAGTTGAAAGCTACCTCCTGACATCTATTCCACTGAGCGATAAGGAAAGCAGGGCATATTATAGTCAGCTAAATGGACAGTGGGTTGCCCTAAATTGCCAGAGAACAAAGTCACGAAGGATGGGGAAGGGAAGCATGTTAGGAAAGACAAGAAACCTTCATCTGTACAATGACCACAGAAGCAATTTTTCTCCTCACCCTACCATCCATCCTCCCAGATGAATGGATGTTTCACCACGAGAAAACAGGTAGTGTAAAGACATAAGTTGTTCCTAGCCATTCAAAATTTTTGTTTATGTAATAATTATTTTGAGTGACAGGATTTAGTGGTGCACTAGCACTTGGGAGGCAGAGGCAGGAGGATCAGGATCAGGAGGAGGCCATCCATGGGTACATAGCAAGTTTGATACTACAACGGGTTACCTGAGACTCTGTCTCAGAAATAATAACTACTATCCTCATAAATATTATCTTTATTGATTTTCCCTTTTATCTTATAGACAAAAGCTTTGATGCAGACATTTCCCCCAAGCCTACCATTTTCCTTCCTTCTGTTGCTGAAACAAATCTCCATAAGGCTGGGACATACCTTTGTCTCCTTGAAAAATTCTTCCCTGATGTTATAAGGGTATACTGGAAAGAAAAGGGTGGTGATAAGATCCTGGAATCTCAGGAAGGTAATACACTGAAGACTAATGACACATACATGAAGTTTAGCTGGCTTACCGTGACTGAAGAGTCAATGCATAAAGAGCACAGATGCATTGTCAAACATGAGAACAATAAAAAAGGAGCTGATCAAGAGATTTCCTTTCCTCCAATAGAGAAAGGTATGTGCGTGTATCCTTTGAAATATAGCTTCCTAGAAAATGTGTTTGAAAATATCCAGGTTTTTATCATGTCTTAATAAAAATTAACATAAGACCTTTAACAGGGCCACTGCATGCATTTTATCTTGTGCTTTACCAAAATACTAAGATGGCAGAGGCGTTGGCTTAAGTTTTTCTAAATCTATCACCATTATCCAAAATATCTAGATTTGATTCTTTCTTTCTTCTCTCTTTTTTTCTTTTTTTCTTTCTTACTTCCTCCTTTCCTTTTGTTCTTTTTTTCCTTCCTTCCTTTCTTTTCTTTCTTTCCTTCTTTCTAGAAATTGTTAATTTTATTTTTTAAAAATGGCACAATAATCAACTAAGTACCTGATAAATGCTAAAATGGAGGTTCTGCTTTTGATGACTTAGTTAGGAATATTCTGCCAAGCAAGCAAAATCATTTACTTTACTCTTATTATGTACAAAGTTCAAGTCTCAAGCACTGATGCTTTAGAAACTGGTGCCTTAGTTAACTACATATTCAAATGAAAGAGCCAAAGCTTATTACAAAAAAAGGAGTGAACTTAGCAGCCTTAAAATTTTCAGATTTTGGTTGCTATTGTATGTATCACTGTCATATAGGATATCATAATTAAAAATCGAGTGAGATAGTGGTTGCAAGCATGGTTCATAACTAATGTATCTCCTGACATTTCAATGAATTTCAAAAGGCCTATATAGGCCTGAATAGGGATGTGGATGGGTAGACCAGGATTAGTCAGTGTCCCAACATGGAGGGTGCTGTACAGTGATGAATGTATACTCTTTCCAACTTACTCAGAATAAATCAGATACAAGGTCCAAAGGATCCCTTAATTCAGTGGGTACAAAACTGCACATCCAAGCAGAGGGTTGAATGTGCAGAGGGCCTGGTGGTGGTCTTGCAATTCATTGTCACAACTGCTGGCATTGAACAATAGTCTCAAGCCCCAGGGACCTTCTGAACTTATGAATGAGAACATTAAGAACCTGTGAGCCTCTTCCTCTGGGTCACTATCTGGGTTTCTCCTTGGGGATTCCTTAGTCACTAAAATGAGCAATGAACTTTGAGCAGTTTTTTTGGGAAGGTACTTGATTTGGAAGGTCATGGCTGTTTTACTTTGAAGACCGTTTTAGACAGCTTGCTATGTTTTTTAGGGTAAAAAAAGAAAAAATATTCTTTTTGAATTTCTGCTTTTCTGTATATAGAAACAAACCAAGTGAAAGACGTGTACTGAGTAATATATAATGAGACTCATTTCTATAATATATTTATATATAATTATATGATTATGGGGCTCATATTTAATACACTTTTGTCTATGTGAGAACATCTATGTAGATATATGCATATTCACAAACACAGAGAGAACTGTCAAATAATGTGCATATTAATTAACAAATTCTTACTGTTATTTCTCGTAGTTGCCATGAGTGCTGAGCCTACACCTTGCTGGCATGAAAATGGTAGGTTTTTAGTATGCTTGACTAACAATACAGCACTCTTCCTTTTGAATATAACAATGTTTGAACTGCCTTAGATTAATTTAGAAATATCTAAATGTCTGGGTGTTATAGAATAGACAGTGATATTTACAGCTAATGTGTCGTTATAGACATCACAGCCACACCGTGAACAACTAATTCAAGTAAAGCAAAGTGTACTTTAATGACGGGTACAGTGATGTACCCTAACCTATTTTAACAAAGGAATTCACTTACTCATATGTCTATTATTTTTAACCACCAAAGATAGCATGATGAAAGTTAAGTCTAAGTCGTTAATGTCATCTAGTTACTGCCACTGATGGATTTAGAAGAACTGACTTCCAAGTTCAAGGGCCCTCTTAGTGGTTCTTTTGAGAACGGTGGGTGTTGTTTCAGGTTTGGGTGAGGAGAGCTGTTACTCCATGTAGGTCCTCAGCAATCAGTACCCCCTCCCCCCTCCTCAGTAGCCTGTGCTACGCTGTCAGACAAGCAGATGGGACTAATGAAAGAACTCTTTAGCCGTGCTGCAGCTTCAGCTCACGAGCACCTCTGCCTACTACACCTACCTTCTCCTACTCCTCAAGAGTGCGATCTACTTGGCCATGGTCAGCTTCTCTCTGGCTAGAAGAACAGCTGCCTGTGGCACTGAGAAGAAACCCTAAGGCAGTGAACGATGGTGCAACAAGTCAGCTCCTGTTCATCCTTTATGTGAAATCGTGCTTTATGGGCCCAGCTGGATTTTCTTGCTAACTTTGACCTCTGTGAAATCACATGCATATCATTCTGTCATCACTTAAAAGTTTTCAGACCTTCATTAGCGATTCAAGTAGCTTCTCTCTCTAACTGAGGATACCTCCCTTCTGATTCTATCCTCTTCAGTAGTTCCCTCACTCAGGGGCCTGGAGAATCACAGCTCGAATACACATAGCTGGCAGCTTCTACCCGCAGTCCTTGTTGCCCTTGAGCCAGCTAACTCCCTGAAAGCCTCCATGCTAGACAACCTGAAGAGCCTTCTTTACTGCTTGAATTCTTGTACTTCAGATTAGAGACAATAAATTTTTTTGAAAATCAGAAGTCTACTTTTGTCAGTCTTTACTTTTATTTGACAGTCAGTCTTGACTTTTATATGAAGGGTACGGTACGATAACTGAGCCATGACATCCAGTGACGGTTGGTAACAAGGGTTCAAAATCACGTTCCTAATCTTGGTCTACAGTCCATGGTTATGACATTTCTTGTGACAGTGGGTGTAGGAGGAACCACAGGCCATTGAAAGAGCCATGTTACTGCTCTTAAAGGCCATCACGTTTTGAGTCATTTGGTTTTAGGCTTTCTCCTGGCAATGAGCAAATATATAACATGATTCAAACTGGGCGTGCACAGCCCTGTGCCTGTTTCCATAGCAGCATGTTTGCTGACCCTCAGGATGCTCCCTGAAAGCTACCAGAACTCCAGAGAGGAAAAGTGATGGAGGAGAGTGGCCACAGACACTGAATTCCAATACCACAGTTTCCCTCTGTGAAATGGAGTCAGAATATTCTATCCACTAGGGCTTTACATGTTAAATGAATTAATGATAGCAAGTACAAGCAAGCTCTTAGAGCCCTAATATAGGCACTTGACCTTAGCATAGAGACATGGGGAGGGTGATAGAGTGCAATAGGATCATGTCTTGTACTACACAATAAGCAACCACTGATCCTCTAATAGTCATTTGAAATAGATACAATTATGGACCACAGTTTACAGATTGCAGAGCTAATCTCACTACTAAAGGTCACTGTTTTTAATCAGTACTTGTATCTTAAAGCCAGATTTCTCTGATCTCGTGTGTGTGTGTGTCTGTGTGTGTGTGTGTGTGTGTGTGTGTGTGTGTGTGAGAGAGAGAGAGAGAGAGAGAGAGAGAGAGAGAGAGGAAGAGAGAGATACAGATACAGAAAGGAGTTGAGAGAGAACATCAATGTACTATATATTCTATATTTTTCAGTAATATTAAATCAAGACAACCTACAAATTATAAAAAACACCCATTGCTTCCTTAATAAAGTTAGCGATAATTTCCTTAAGGACTTGTGAGTTCATCTCTTTATTCCTCATGACTACTCCAAGTTACTGGTTTGTCACTCTTTCTCACTCATCCTTCCTCTAGCTAGAAGCACAATCTGCTCTGGAATCATCATAATTGTGCCACTTTCTGTAAGTTTGAACAGCTATTCTGCTTTCCATTGAGCATTTGTCTTCGGTTTGAAACTGCTCATCTAGGGAGAGCACTAACATAGTGGACTGTGAGCCTCAGGCACGGTAAATCCCTTATTTATGTGTTATGTGGATATGAGCAGCATCCTGAGACTCAAGTTCATCCACAGACAGAATCACTTGTAGAAGATTCTGGGAATCAGGGTAGTTTCTGATGCAGAAATGAGGTTATGCAACTTCCTTGGTCCATGACTTTTATCACAACACAACAGCCTCAAGCAGGTAAGTACGTGATTGATTTTGTGGGAGAACCCTGAACCAGGAGCCACATTTCAGATAGAATCCTGGCTACTTTGTCTGGCTGTTCTTAGCTATATCAACTTCTCTTCTGAGTGATAAAATTTGTGCATATTTACGGAATCCTATGTAATGTTTGAGTCCATACACATATTGAGTATTCTTTTTTTTTTTTCTTTTGGTTTTTCGAGACAGGGTTTCTCTGTGGCTTTGGAGCCTGTCCTGGAACTAGCTCTGTAGATCTGTAGACCAGTAGACCAGGATGGTCTCGAACTCACAGAGATCCGCCTGCCTCTGCCTCCCGAGTGCTGGGATTAAAGGCATGTGCCACCACCGCCCAGCCATATTGAGTATTCTTTAAATCAAGGTAAGCACAGGTTTTTCCTAAACCATCCATTCATCATTTTTATGCCATGAGAATATTCAAACATCCTTTCCTTTGCCTTTTGAGATACACATCATATTATTATTTTCTAATGTTTATAGTACCACACTAAAATTTATACATCCTTAGAATAATGCCTAAAATTAAGTAATTTCAGATATGCATGCAAAGTTACAAACCAAGCAGTTGGCATCTGAATGAATTAATGGTGGGAATCACAGATGTTGTGATATTTTCCAGGCAGGGGACTAAGTATGTACCACCTCAGGCAAGCAAACACACAGTAAGATAGACAGAATGTCAGGGTTTTCTAGAGGGAAGTGGTGGCAGGGAGCACTGTGGGATCTCCTAAAGCTCCACAGAGAATGGCAGGACTCGGACCTCAGATGGTTGGTGTGATCGGTTCTGTTCTTATCTAGAGCAGCGTTTCTTTGTAGGATGGAAACAGACTAGTCTTCAAGAAAACCTTTTGCTTTTAGGCTCAGAGTGGATGTAGGGAATAACCTCTTTTTCTACGCACATGTCCTCAAATTAGAGCTCATATTTTTAACTGAAAATGAAAAGGCTTTCAGGTTTTGTCCAATCAACTTCAGTGTCTGTGAAACCAAGCAGAAGTTTCCATGGCGGAGGCGGGGGAGGGGGAGGACGACAAGAAGAGTCAGGCTTAAGAAGATGTAATTTAATTTAGGCCTCCTCCCCAGTGTTCCTGAACTGACTAGGCTTCTTTAGATCCAGTTTCCAGCCTCTAAACAGAGACACTATGTCCGCACAAGGAAACAGATGCCATGACCGGAAACTGACAATTAGCAACAGCCTTGTGGAACTGACATCACTGGCCAATAGCACCAGGCCTGTCTCATGTGGTGTCAACCCCCTTAGCACCCTCCTGCTGGAGTCCACCTGGGCAGCCCTGAGCCTCAGCAGTGAGCAGAGTGCTGGGGCAGGGGGATGGTGAGAGAATGTCCTGTGGCTAATAGCAGTTTACTTTCTCAAGCTTCTTTTGTTTACCTACTCTGTCAGTGTGGTTGCTTCCTGGAAAATGGTTAAACACAAACCACCAATGTTTGGGGCAGCACAAGGTGTGGCTAAGGTGTTAGAAGACAAAATAGGAGCAGTTAAACCACAGCCAGCTCTGCTTGCTTTCAAAAGACCACAGCTATTGGAGAGAAAACCTCCAACTCCACATACCGGAAGTGGACCCGAAACTCAGTCTCCGTGCTGATGGATGCTGGGCTTGTGCTTGGTGCTTACAGAGCTCAGTTGCAGTGGGGATTGGAATCTGTTCCCAGAACTATGTAGACACTATACCCAACAGAAACAGAGAAGGAGAGATGTAGCCCCAAGATAATTTTAACGTTCCGTCAAGGGGTCTGCTCTTTTCTCCAGTGCTTGATTTAAGATCCCAAAGAGATTTTTGCTTCATTTTCTTAGTGGAAGAAAAGGAATAAGGCTGTGTCCTGAGCCAAGTAGCATAGGAAAATGAAGACATGGCAAGAACAGTGTACTCTAGGAAGTCACAGAAGGCCCTGAGCTCAGCTGTGTTAAAGTCATCCATTGCATAGTAGTTCCACCTCGGGAGAGAAACGTTATCAGAGTCACCTGAGAAAGGCTTAGTTGAAGATATTAGCATGAGTATCAGATAAATGAGAAAGTAGACTCAGATGCTCAGAAATATGAACACAGAAAGAAAATATCTCCAACCCTGGCCGCACAGGATGGACACAGAGTGGGTAGCAGGTACTTGTCCTCATTTGTCCAGTCCCAGGAAAGCGTAAGTATAGATGGAACATCTGAGGCTAGCTTTCACAGTTTGATGTCATGGAACATTTGAATCAGATACTGTCATAATCTTCTGTGTAATCAGAGCCAATATTTAAACCAGGCTGGTGCCCCCTAAGAGGATTAGCTTCAGCTATTCGCTCTGCACAGCTGTCTAGGGAGCAAGCACTCATCTCAGCTTAAGCTGATAAGATGGATGATGTCTCGCTTAACCATAGCTGTGGGCTTTGAGTATGTGCAGCTCTATTACTGAGAAGGAAATTGTCACAGAGTCAGCCCCACCTACTTCCTAAGGTTCTGTACCAAGACGAACATTGAGGATTTCCCTCCACTCTTTTTACCATGAGTAGCTCTTGGCTGCACTCCAGCCTCCCAGTGGGACTGCTGATGTGGGCTCACACTCAGAACAGCAATGATGCAGGACTGAATCTGCATAGAAACTGTTTCCACCCAAGCCTGCATCATTGCTGCTGTGTTCAGTTGTCATTCCTAGAAAGACACAGCTAATGGTGGAGACTCACAGGCTACTTCTCTGAGGCAAAAGGCGAACTGCACATTTGGAAAAAGAATTCATAATGTAAATTAGTTCTCTCTTATTCAAACCAGTTAGACATTCAGGAAATCGATAGCAGTGCTTTCCTAGGACTCATGTTTTCCAAATAACAGGACTTAGAAAACTACAGGACACATCACATGGTTTTACATTAAAAATAGTATAAAATTATAACATTTTACATTATTCTCAATCTCTGTTCATCCCCATTTCATATTTCTTTTTTATTTTTGCATTTAGCATTTTTATTGTTTTTATTATGCTATACTTTTTTATCTGCTCCCCTTCCTTCTTCCCTTCTTCCTTTCTACCCTCTTCTGTGACCCCCATGCTCCCAATGTACTTAGGAATTCTTGTCTTTTTCTCCTTCCTATTTAGATCCATGTATGTCTCTCTTAGGGCCTGTTTTGTTGTCTAGGTTCTCTGGGGTTGTGAATTGTAGGTTGGTTTTTTTTTCTTTATGTCTAAAAGCCACTCATGAGTGAGTACATATGATATTTGTCTTTCTGGGTCTAAATTACCTCACTCAATATATTTTCTAGATTCATCCATTTGCCTGCAAATTTCAAAATGTCATTATTTTTACCTCCAAGTAGTACTCCATTGTTTAAATGTACAACAATTTCTTTATCCATTCTTTTATGGAGGGGCATCAAGGTTGTTTCCAGGTTCTGTCTATTGCAAATAGTGCTGCTATGAACATAGATGAGCACATGTCCTTGTGGTATGAATGAGCTTCCTTTGGGTATATACCCAAAAGTTGTATTGCTGGGTCTTGAGGTAGAATGTTTCCTAATTTTCTGAGAAATTACCATAATAATTTCCAAAGCAACTGTACAAGTTTGCACTCCCCCAGCAATGGAGGAGTGGTCCGCTTTCCCCACATCCTCTCCAGCACAAGCTGGAGTTTTTGATCTTGGCCATTCTTACATTCTTATAGATAGAATTTCAGAGCTGTTTTGATATGCCTTTTTCTGATGACTAAGGATGTTGAGCATTTCCTTAGGTGCCTTTCAGCCATTTGAGATTTGTCTGTTGAGAGTTCTCTGTTTAGGTCTGACCTCATTTTTTTATTGGATTATTTGTTCTTTTGATATCTAGTTTCTTGAGTTCTTGTATATTTTGGAGATCAATCCTCTGTCCATTGTGGGGTTGGTAAAGATCTTTTCCCATTCTTTAAGCTGCTATTATGTCTTGTTGACCATGTCCTTTGCTTTACAGAACCTTCTCAATTTCAGAAGATCCCATTTATTAATTGTTGCTTTCATAGTCTGTGCTACTGAGACTATATATAGAAAGTATCCTCCTGTGCCAATGTGTTCAAGTGTACTTCCAAATATCTCTTCTATGAGGTTCAGTGTGGTTGGTTTTATGTTGAGGTTTTTGAGCCATTTGGACTTGAGTTTTGTGCATGGTGATAGATATGGATCTATTTTCATTCTTCTACATGTTGATATTTAGCTATGCCAGCCTGGGTGTTGAAGATATGATAGAGGAAATAGACTCATTGGCCAAAGAAAATGTTAAATCTAAAAAAAAAGCTTAATACAAAATATCCAGGAAATCTGGGACACCATGAAAAGACCAAACCTAAGAATAATAGGGATAAAAGAAGGAGAAGTCCAACTCGAAGGCACAGAAAATATACTCAACAAAACCATGAAGAAAACTTTCCCAACCTAAAGAAGGACATGCCTATGAAAACACAAGAGGTTTACAGAACACCAAATAGATTGGACCCAAAAAAGTCCCCTTGCCACATTATAATCAAAACACTAAACATACAGAATAAAGAAAGAATATTAAGAGCTGCAAAGGAAAAAGCCAAGTAACATATAAAGGCAGACCTAGCAGAATTACACCTGACTTCTCAATGGAAACAATGAAAGCCAGAAGGTCATGGTCAAACGTTATGAAGACATTAAGAGACCACGGGTGCCTACCCATTTCATATTTCTAAGACTTTGTGCAAAATAAATTATACCAAGGGAAATACATCCAATCATTTAATAGGTTGAACTTATTACATTATAAAATTATGCAAAGTGCATGAGCATGAGTTTTTAAAAAAGGGTTATAGAGTGTTTTAAAAGAAATACTAGAGAAATTGAGGCTCAAAACCAAATATTTTATCCTTTAAAGGGGCATTTTACTTACATAAAAGTGTAATTTCAGTACATTAAGAAATCTTCCAATTCCAAGGAAATATAAGATTATCAATTACTCATTATCAAGTCAGACTGAGTTTCCCCAAACAATTAAAAAACCATGGCATGATCTGAGGACCACAGTAGGAACTGAGTGTTAGTGGAGGTGAGGCAAATGTCCATGAGGTATTACCATGAAGAAATTCATTAACTCACCAACAAAATCATCAATGAACAAACGTCACCATTTTTTCGGTCATTGGAAGACCCCATTCCTATCTACAGTCTTGTTCCCTTTATCTATTTTAACCTATAAAACCTAAAAGTACCCCCAAAACTATTATATAACCATATTCAGATACTAACAACTCAAAACACACATTCCAAGGAGCAACAGATTTTTCTGACTCAGCACACTTCCTGTTCTTAACGAAACAAGCAAAAGCATCAAAATCTTTACTTATGTGTATAGTCAAATACACAGAATATTCTGTCAAGGATCAAGACCATTGTAAATGCTTTAATGAGTTTAGTAATGATGCCCTTGTTTCTTAAGTGGCAGATCAATGTTAATCTATCGTTTAATCTAATAACCAAGCTGAGAGGTAAACATTATTAGCATCTCAATTTTATAATGAAAAGTTTTAGACTTTGACAAATGAAGTGACTTTATAGGTAGGATTTGAGCTAAGTTCTGTTTGATTATGGCCCACATCCACTTGATCCCTAAGTGGTTGTCAGAGAAAATGGTTTCTAAATAAAGATGTTTGGAGGGCCAATAGAAAATTTAGCCAATCCATTTTATGATTGACTTTTTAAATTCTGCACTAATAAGTTCTACTACTGAGGACTACATGGAAGTATTTAAATCAATATAAAGTAGAGCATTTATTTAAATAATTCTGCTAAATAGTTTTCCTCTTCATATTTAGGTTCTAAAGACTTCCTCAAAAAATAGAAATATTGACAATGAAAATTATATTAAGCAACAAAAAGATGTTCAAATGGGACAGTAAAACAGGAGTCTGACTATGACTTTTGGCTCTGTATGTACCAAGTCTATACCCTGGGACCATGGAAATATTATCCAAAGTTTATGGAGAAGATAGATAAACTGAAGTAGATGGCCATGCTCTTTCCTGCTTTCTGTGCTTCCACAGAGGGAGCATCTAACTTGGGTTAAGGCCAACCTTAAGTTGATTGATGTAGATATTATCACCCCCTTAAAGCATTTGGAACTGAGGACTCAAGAACTTTGAAGCACAAAGATTGTATGAATATTCCTAGTATCTGTGGAGTGCATTAAACCCAAGTGTGATCATCGGTAAAATATAGTTTGCCCATATCACACTGACCTAGACAGAAATAAGTAAAGGACAAAGACCTTCAACCACTTTGCTTTGCCTCTGGCTCTGTCTGGAAGATCAATTCTGCCTTAACTTGGCAGGGATTATACTCTTTGAGTTGAGAGGATTTTCTGTTTAATTGCTGCTCTCTTTCCTTCTGTGGTCTAGGAATAGAAGGCATGCTGTGGGCTCTGACCCAATTTCCATCTCTTCTGTGTAGTGATATTTTGTTTATGTTTTAACAAATAAAACTTGCCTGAAGATCAGAGTGCAGAGCTAAGCCACTGAGACCAGGAGACAGAGGCAGAGGGAGCTCTGTTAGTTCAAGGCCATCCTGGGCTATACAAGATTCAATCTGTCTAAAAGAGAAACAGAACTCCCAACACCTGGGATCACATGCCTTTAATCTCAGCACTAGGCAGGTGGAAACAGGAGTGACGTGGCTGGGTGGAGAGAGGAACTTAAGGATGAAGGAGACAGGAGCTCAAAGCAGTCTGAGGTTTGGTGGTGACAGATGGAGTCCGGAGATGCAGTCTGAGGACAGAATCTCCCATTGGGTCTGAGCATTGGTAGAGGCAAAAGAACTCTCTAGTGACTGGCCTCTCTGCTTCTCTGATCTTCAGCATTAACCCCTATATCTGACTCTGGGTTTTTATTATTAATACCAATTAGAATCCGTGCTACAGTTCTGCCTCCTGGTAGGTGACATAGCTACCACGCCAAAGAATTTCAATATAAATTTGTTGTTTTGTTGTCATGGCTGCTGTAATCATTGCAGGAAACCTATTTTTTTCCAATTTAGAAGATATATTGGTGTCAGTCACCAGGCCAACTTGATCATCTGTTGTAACTTCTTGTGGCATTCATGCATAAAAGCAGTACATCTACCCGTACTTATTCTCAGGATATGAAGGCTCCACAATGTTTTCTTTGCTATGACACATCCAAATCCACAGCTGTAGTGGATTTATAATTCAATCCAAGAAAATAGGATGTTTTTATGTGAATGAGAATGTGTGTGTGGTGGGGGGAGTTCTCATTGTGGATGTGCCAACCACTGCACCTACTTAAACATACTGAGTTTCAAATATCTAGTTATATTCTCTTAGGCAAGAGGCTTGTGAACCAGGACCATCTAATCTATAAAAGAGATGGGAACTTTACTAGACAGCCTTCCCTCCCTTCCTTCCTTCCTTCCTCCCTCCCTCCTTCCCTCCCTCTCTCCCTTCCTTCCTTCCTCCCTTCCATCCTTCCTCCCTTCCTTCCCTCTCTCCCTCCCTCCCTTCCTTTGTTCCTTTCTTCTTCTCTTACTTTTATTTTTGTGCCTTCTTTCCTTTCCTTTTTCTTTCTTTCTTCTTTTTTTTCTTCTTTTTGTAAATGATATTGCTTAATTCTTTGGCTTTTATTTCACTTACAAACTCCTTAGAAATTTGGATCTTGCAGACACGTTTTGATGGTTTGGTTTGATGATATGGAACCTTAGTGTGAGTCCATTTGCAGTAGGTTGTTTGGATTCCTGGAGCCACAGCTTAGTCTCTAGCAATGGCATCTCCTGAACTTCAGTCTACAACCGTGCTGAACCTCAGTCCAGCACCATATCCGCTTTCTATAAACAAATTAATCTAATGTCCTTCTCTGTCCCGTCCCTCCCATATTGTTACACTAACATTATCTTGGCTATCTGTGATATTATTGTGTTTTCTCAGTAAATTGGAGAGTACATTGAGGGAATAATTGCTCTGTGGGGGCCATTATTTATTAGATTTATGTTTGTGATTTTTATCAAAATCTTTTAAAAGTATATATATATATATATATATATATATATATATATATATATTTCTGTTTCAATGTTTAATCAAATGAGTTTCCAAAATTATCTCACCACAGTAATTTGTTAGGAAAATTTTATTTATTGATTGGTTGGTTTCAACTTGTTTGTTTGATTGATTGATTTTTTTGAGACAGGGTCTCCCTATAACCTTGGCTGGCTTGTAACTCATAGAGATCTCTTAGTCTCTGTCTCTTGATTGCTAAAATTAAAGATGTGTGCTATCATGGCTAGCATATAAAGAAAATTTTAACTTTTAATGTCATCATGAGCAAATAATGACATTTTGCCATTTTAACTATTTCTATCCTATATTACATTTTCCAAAATCTAAATTATAGGAATATTAGCAATCAAACACCTCTTTCTTATTTCTAAATTTAGTGGATATACTTTCAATATTTCATTATGTTTGCTGTAGGGTTTCAAGAGATGACTACTGTATGTGCTATTCCTGTTCCTGTGATAAAAACACATGATCAAAAACAACCTAAGGAACAGTTTTATTTATATTTAAGGTTCCAGAGGCTGGATGTCTATAGTGTCAGGGAAGGCGTGGTGGCAGGATCAGGCAGCTGGTGGATCACATCTCAAACATATACAGGAAGTAGAGAAAATAAACTGAATGTGGACCTGGACTGTAAAGTCTCAAAGCTCAGCCCTAGCAATGTACATCCTCTGGCAATGCTTCACTTCCTGAAAGTTTTGTAACTCTCCCAAATATCACCACCATCTGGGGACCAAGTTTTCAAATATAGAGCCTATGGGGACATATTTCTTATTCAAACCACTACACGGGGACTCCACTCTCTGCTTCATTCTTAGCACTACTGTTTCCCAGGTTCCTACAAGCACATCTGTTAAGCTCTGCTTACAGCATTCAATAAACCACATTTCTAGTACAGATTCCAAAGTCCCCCACATTCCTCCAAAAGGTAACATCAGCAGATTCTTCAGAGCGCTACCTCACACCTTTTGGTACAAACTTTTTGATACTTTTTTATTTTTGATACTGTGATAAATATTATGGTTTAAAAATAATTTAAGGAATAGTTTTAGGTGTATATGGTTCCAGGAGACTAGAGTCCATAATGTCAGGGAAGGCATGGTAGCAGGACTTGGATTCAACTACACATAAAAAACAGAGTGAACTAGAAGTAAGGCCAGGCTATAAACTTTCTTTCAAGGGCCACGCCTAAGCTCCAGTGACATACCTCCTCCACCAAGTTTCCACATCCTAAAGTTCTATAATTTCTTCAGCAGCATCACAAACTGAGGACCAGTGTTCCACCAAATAAGTTTATAGGAACTATTAAAAATACCACAACCATCAACATCAGTAGCATCTATGTGGCTTTAATATAAAAATAAAAGTGTATTTTTCAACCAATACACTACAATCTTTCAATGAATGCTGAGAATATTCACTTTTAAATAACTCCAAAAGGATGAGTTTCATGAAACACTGCTGTCCATGCAGTAAGAGAGTTAGTGACTGTCCACAACTGACCCAACAAGGCTTTTTCCTCAGGTACTCCTAGACTATCTTCCTATCCTCAATTCTCTTATTCCTGATCTCAACTCTGACTGCTGCTACTCTAACAAATCCATTCACAGGAAAAATCTTATATGCATTTTAAATATTCATAATCTCTTAGAAACTTTTATTATTTCTACTTCATCAAGATTATTTGCTTAATTTCAAGAAAAAGTTGGTTTAAATTACCAAGTATGCTGTAGCATCTGACTATCTGTGAACTTCTCCAAGTATGAATCATCTCTGATCTCTGTATTCACCAAACTCTCATGACATACCCAAACTTCCTGCTTCCTCTTACACTGGGTTCTCTTCTGAACCCATGGTAGATCCAGGATCTTGGAAGTCTGTTTGGATGTGATGTGACAGAGCTGTGGAAAGTGACATCCCAAGAATGCTTTTTTAGAAAAAAATTCTGATGAATTATCACCAGGTAGTCTCTAGATTATTATATCCCAGGTGATGAGCCAATGATTGGAGGTAATAATTTTGCTTATCCCTTAGAAAGTCCATGGAAAAATATATATAGCCCAGGTCCTTCTCTGCATTTTTTTTTCATCTGAGAGGCAGACTCATTAAGGCTTAGAAAATTCCACATGGACACTTCTACCCTAGAAGGAGTCTCTTTAAGACTTGGGAAGTAAATAACACACAAGCCTCAGGAAGTCCTTGAAACTTACAAGATTTTTGAGGCTCCTCTTTCCACAAAATTTTATAAGCAATAAGGACTGCTAGAGAAAGGGGGATTCGGAGACATGCCAAACTCCCTGCAGTCATACGGAGAGCCCCATGAGTGCGGCTTTCGCAAGTCCGTTTCCATGTTGGAGTCTTTAGTGATGCAGCTGCCTTTGAATTGTCCATGCTCATGAAATGAACCCTTCACCCATACTCCTGTAAGTGAACCCAACAAAGTCGCTGGTTCACCAAGCTGAACTTTGATAGAATTGTTTCTTTGATCTGTCATTATTGTTCTATCTGTAGTAAGCAGACATTGTTCACATCTCCTCAGGAAAAGTCATGGAATTCTGTCTGGCTAACATTTGAGGTACCATGTTATTGGAGATATCTAGACAATGAAGAGGCTGTCATGTGGCTTTTCATGATCATTATGGATTCCAGTATTATTCATACTATGCTATATCAACTCAAAATGTCTATAGATGTTGTGAAAGTGTTCCAGAGAGTTCTTCACTTCCATTTAATTATCACTGGTTTAACTGATTTGTTAAGAAAATAGAAATGTCTCATTAATGTTGTCTTGAGATTTAGTCCTCAGTCAAATTCCAGGCAGTCGGCTTTAAAGTTCTTATTCATCATTCAAGCTTCATTCTACCATCGTTTTTCTTGAAAAGTAGGAGTGGGCCTATTAACTTTATCACTTATATAGCATACAATATTCTTTTTTTATACACTACTTCACAAACTTTATTGATTGTTAAACCCCTATATGCAATCAGTAGAATTTCATTGCTATATTGGAATCTCTATATTCTTGTTTAATAGCTAAGAGAGATGAATAAAAGATCATATATTTCATTTCCTTTACTTGGGAGATGTTAACAAATATCTCTTCATCCCAAATATGGCAGCAACAACAGACCAAATAGCAATTCCACTTGGTGGACAAATGAGTGTTGGGTTTCCTTACTGATAACCAGTGAAGGATTACTTACAGGAGTGTGAAAGACCCCAAGACAGTGGCATCATGGCAAATCCCCACTCCATAATAGATGGTGACCCCATAGGAGCTATTATCATGCACGGAGTCATTATTTTAGTTAACCTTTCTAAATTCACCTTTACTCTTTAGTTAACACAAATATATTCTAGTATATCCCATGACCATTTATAGCTAGAGAGAGGGAAGATCTAACAATGAGATAATCATACTACACCAAGAAGGAAAAGCCATGCTAATCACAACACTATGTAATGAAGTCATATTACAATTTATTAAAAGGCAAATCAGTACTCTACACTCACAAGACAGAAAAAAACATCTACTTTGCCATGAGTCCAGCTGCTACACCGCCACCACCACCACATTTCTAAGGGGGATGGGGGACCTCAACCAAGCTGTGTGTGGCTGGCACCAGTCGTTCACCTTCCAAGAAGGCGCCCTTTGCCTCACCCTGGCCTTATATTGGGATCTTCGCGTCACATACTCCCAGAGAAGACCATGCCCATTGGACCAAGCCACCCCATTACAATTGGCTGTTAGATCGAATTCCCACAACAACTATGGAACTCACACTGACCTGTTTTTGTTTTAAGCAAATGATATTTGGATATTGGACTGATTCAGAAGGAATCAGTAGATTTCTGTAGAACTAGAACTCAATTTCAGTTCTTTCACCAAGTCCCATGGAATGCTACAGAATGTGGCCTCTCCATTTTTCTTTTCATTCCAATTTTGATTTTTATTAGCTTGATTTAGTGCTATGTGCCCTCAACTATAAAAATAGAATATAACTGTCCACCTTATAACTTCATGTTAAGGGGTTGCCACACCAGAACATTCAACACAATGCAGACTTTTGTAAATTCCAGGGATCCCCTTCCTCTGTTGTTGACCAAAATTTCTGTCCTGCCCTGTTCCACAGTCATTCATTCCCAAAGAAATACACAGAGGTCCACATTAATTATAAACTGATTGGTTTATTAGCTCAGGATTCTTATTAACTCTTATAACTTATATTACCCTGTAATTCTTGTCTGTGTTAGCCATGTGGCTTGGTACCTTTTTCAGTGAGAGAGTAACATCTTGCTTGCTCTGTGTCTGGCTTCCTCTGCATCTGGGTGATGGCTGTAGACTGACTGTTTCCTCTTCCCCAGTTCTCGTTGCCCTGCCTCTACTTCCTGCCTGGCTACTGGCCAATGAGCATTTATTTAAAATACAAGTAACGGGGTACAGACCATTGTCCCACAGCACTCTGTCTTCTGTCTTTCACTTGAAACAGCTTCAACACAGAGAATTTTTTTTGGATTAGGTATATATTTTTATCTTACATTAGTTTCTTGATTTTAAGGACATCAATACAATTTTTAGATTAAAAAGAATCTTTATTTTTCGTGCTCTAGTAGATTCTGTCTGTGATGGAGTTTCATGTTCAAAGTCCTGGAAAAGCTGCACTTTTTCCCCTGTGTAGAAGGGCAACACTCCCAAACCTTGAAACGAAGACCAATAAGGATGAATTCTACTTTCTTCTGTCCAAGAGTAAGAAGAAAATAGTTGGATATTTTGACTAAAAGCCAATGCCTAATGTGAACTGACATTGTTAGCAAAAAAAGCAGAGAAGTTGACCCGAGTTCCAGATGCTCCAAGTCCATATGGCTGTGGATGGTGGTAATGCGGAGTCAGAATGTTGCTGAACAAAGCCAAGTTTCCTTGGGCTGTTTTTAGTTCCTTTGAAGGTCATTTATTATTTTCTACTATGTCTGGGCTAACATGTTTGTGACTATCAAAAACATCTTTAGAATGTATTCTTAGCAAGCCATTACCTTCCACTAATACAAAAGCTAGGAATTTCACCATGTAGTCTATGAGAATTATACCAGAGATGTCCCTGCTTTGCTGCAATCCACCTGTCTGATGTTTCCACCAAGTTTCACAAGTGTTTGCTTTTATTTATCTGTTACTATAACAACTTCTGAAGATGATAGCATACTAGAGATAGACTTTGAGGTATTCTGAATCCATATCCCCATATTTAGCTCCATAATAAACTATTCCTTATTGCCTTTGAGGTGAGTGGAATGCTTTTGTGTTGATATAACATCTTACTTTAAGCCAGGCAGTTGTGGCATACGCCTTTAATCCCAGCACTCTGGAGGCAGAGGCAGGAGGATCTCTGTGAGTTTGAGGCCAGCCTGGTCTACAAGAGCTAGTTCCAGGTCAGTTAGTGTTGTTGCACAGAGAAACAAACAAACAAAAAAAAACAAACAAATATACAAACAAACAAAAACAAAAAAACCAATAAAATTTCACTTTAAATATTGTGATGCTAGGGTTTTTTGTTTGTTTTGTTTTGCTCTTTTGGAGATATACCCTATATGAGTCAAAAACTAGATGGAAAGAGGCTGCTAATCATTATTTCATCAAGACTGTGTGTGACAAAAAGTGTTCTTTCTCATCTTAATCAGTAATAACTTTAAGGGAATCTTATGCTCTATAAAACTTTCTCAATGATCCATTAATTTCTGCAGTTTGGAGAGATTTACATTCATCATAAAATCAAAGAACACTGTAACTTTATTTCCTTTGAAGCACACACTGAATGGCAGAGTGATGTTCTTATCACTATTTGCTCA
Organism: Ondatra zibethicus; assembly: GCA_004026605.1. Lineage (NCBI taxonomy): Eukaryota > Metazoa > Chordata > Mammalia > Rodentia > Cricetidae > Ondatra > Ondatra zibethicus. The sequence goes on along the minus strand of PVIU01010625.1, from coordinate 12,792 downwards.
ACTATTCAATTGATTGTTTAATTTTGTTTCTTCAAATAAGTTAGGATTTTGTATTTTGAAGCTTTATGTTGGACACATTTGTATAAATAACTTTTGTGCATCTTTACAGGCATACACAGAAGCCTCTGCCCCTTCTGTTTCTATATTCTAAATGTTTTCTGGGTCAGTGATGGGGAAATGGTTAAATTTAAGTGCTAGTCATACTTGTTTTAAATCCTCTGCTACTAGTAATCCTGGGTGCTGCAGAATCTCTATGAACCTTGAGGGATACAAAGCTCATTGTGTGCAACTTACTTGGAACTTAGCCCATGCTCTGTTTGATCCAGGCAACTACTGAAGAAGTAGCTGAACAGAACCATCTGGCAAGGCTCCATCCAGTCAAAATCTTTCCTTACCATCAACCTTAGATACTATTTCTCTGTCCCTAACAAGATGAAAGCTGTACCATGCTATGTCAAAGGTGATAAGCAAAGGGCTTATTGTAGTGTTGAAATGGAACCTTGATTGATAATTTGAGCTAAAATTAAATTTGGAATGAGTTTTTATGAGATTTTCTTCATATGGAAGTGTTCCCTCCACAAACAGTAATAGCATCACTAGCAAAGATATGATGGTGTGTGTGTGTGTGTGTGTGTGTGTGTGTGTGTGTGTGTGTGTGTGTGTGTAAGAAAAGAGGAAGAAGAAAAATACGTTTATTATAGATAGAAATGTAGTATATTAGTTTTATGTTAACTCGACACAAGCTAGAGTCCTTTGGGAAGAGGGACTCTAAGTTGAAAAAAAAAAGTCTCCAGAAGATTGGCCTAAAGGCAACTCTGTAGAACATTTTTTAGGGGCCTAATTATTGATATGGGAGAGCCCAGCCCTCTATGGGCAGTGCCATCCCTGAGTTGGTGGTCCTAGGGCCTATAAAAATCAGGTTGAGTGAACTGTGGGGAGAAAACCAGCAAGCGGATTTTCTCTGTAGCGTCTATGTAAGTTTCTGCTTCCAAGTCTCTGCCCTGGTTTCTTCAGATGGTGGACTGTGTTGTAGTAGTATAAGCTTAATAAACCATTTCTTCCCAAAGATGTTTTTCATCATTTTATTTTGTCATAGCAGTAGAACATAAACTATGACAGGTAGATAGATACATAGATTCAGAGGCTGTATACTTGTTATCTATATAGTTTAGTATATAAGTTAACATATTCTGTACATTTTTTAAAAATGCCAGATACCAGGCTAAATCACAGAGGACTAAGCATTCAAAACAGTAATCACAAGACCATTTTTTCCTGTGTGAGGAGATAAGGATATGGGAGCATTGAATTTGGGTTGGGGCTACTTAGCCTCATCTGCAGCAGCCTCTTTCTCTCTATACCCTCAGATCTGCTGCAAAAGAAATGACAGAGACCATTGTGTGGCTGCCACTGAGTCTGTAATCCTCACTTTTCCAAAGGAAGCTTGCCAAGAAATCTAATTAGTTAATGGCTTCAGGGGGCTCATCCAATATGATGGACACAGCATAATAAAGGAACAAACCTCACTGCCCAAAGCAACCGACTTCAAGCACACAGTGAGATACACAGCTACATTGCATAGGACCTTTCCTCTCTCTCCAAAACCTCTAAGAGCAGAGCACTACTTACCTTTGGGGCCTGGACTTTCTTTAGAAACTCTACCACGCACAGGTATAGGACACAGGATTTGGGAAAATGACACAGGGATATGTCACCTATCTCCTAGGAACAGCCCAAGAGAGAGAGGCATGGCTTGAAGCCATAATGTAGATCTTTACTTTCTCCCCTAACCACCTGCTCCAGAATAACTACTCAGTAATTCAGCGAGCTGTCTGGCCAGACTCAGCTGTGCTCTGCATCAGTTGGTACCTGGGCAGCCTGCCTCTACCCTGGTGGAAACCATGCTTTACCAGCCTATCACTTCCTCTAAACTCTAGGCATGGGCTTGTCCCGGCCACAGTTACAGTCTGGTTACTGAGTTCTGGTAGTTCATCTTTGTTCACATTTTAGATCTGTGTCTTTTCTCGAATTTCCAAACTAACTATTTCTAACAAATCCCAGAGCTGTCCCTTCAAAACTAGGCATAATTTCCAGATCACTAGTTTTTTGTATGTTTTTCTTTCTAACCCAGATCTCTGTTAGGGCACTTTGAAAAACTGCTCTTTAAAATCTACCCCTAAAGAGTTGTCTTTGGTTATCACCTCACTGACTCTGAGCAGTCACTTACCATCCTTAGCTTTAATTATCTTTGAGGGCAGGGAGGAAACATTCCAAAACAGTTCAAGATGGTTCTCTCTGGAGCTCCCCATGAACATATGAGGCTGCCCACAGATCACTGTAAGTCAAACACAGGGCCTCAGGTAACACAACGTGGGGTGTGTCTTCCTCTAAATCCACGGCCTGTCCCTGATGTCTGCCTTGCCCACAGTAGAGACATGTGTGTCCACTCATTCCCCCCTCCACTATCTCACACTTTGGTTCCTGGAAATCCCGTCCAGGGAAGTTTTCACTACCTCCTGCTTCCCACTCTGAAAGTCAGACCCTCCAACCTTGGTCCTCTACCAACTCCCTCCACCTGTGACAGATTTCATCTGCCCACATCTGCTTTCCAATTCTCCTGTTCTGCCCTGTTTGTGAGCATGAGGTCAAGTTTCCAGAACCCTGGCGCTCTGTAGTGTGTCCCCTCCTCCTGGCCTTTTCATCTTCAGCAGCTCCCTACCCAGAATTCCATGTTTTGATCGTCGGGTTTGGCTGGCTGCTTTTCCTAGGTGCATGCTACATTACTGAGTCTTTCTGGTTAACTCCACTTCCTCGCCATGCTCAGATCAATCAAAGTCTCCTTCAGGCAGCCTCGCTCTCCTAGGAAATCAGAGGGGGAAGCCTCCAATTGCTGGATAGTGGCGCCTCCTTGTGTCCTCTTCTGTCACAGCCTTTCCTGATCACTGTTTTCTATTAGGAACTGTTTCAGGAGATGGAGACAGTGGTTGTATTTCTTTTGTAGGAGATGGAGATGGTGGTTGTATTTCTTTTGTTTGCTGAGTAGATGAAAAAGAAAAGGAATTAGTGAACTAGTGGAAGAGGAGGTATTTTTATTTATTCTGATGCCAGAGAAATATAATCACTTAGGTGTAATTTTAGAAAAAAAAGTAACTAAATAAAAAAACAAGAACAAAGTACTTCATTCATTAGATTATGGGACTCCATAAATATAAATTCCATGGAAGAGGCTTAAATGTAGATTAGTGTTTGACAGTCCTTTAGCAATATCTTTGAGTCCGATACTGTCGGTCTACAAGGCCTTGCCCTTTAAACACTTCCTGGCTTCTGTTTTCTCGTATATCTGATATTACTAAAATGAGGAACACCCTGCCCACCAACACACACACACCATTCACTGGGTATCTGTGACAGTCAGTAATCAAGCCCAAGAGAAGTGTTCAGCGCAGTGGCTGACACACAATGAGCCTCTAGAAACCAATGGGGACTGCTGACAATGTGAGCTGCGAAGGTCAGCTGCAGAAGACACCGGCCAAACTTGTCATAGGACATCCCTCAGGCAGAGGCAGGCAGTGGGAGGCTCCCTAAGGAAGGAGCAGAGAGAGTGAAACAATGAGGAACCATCCTTGTGTGCAGGTGTTTCTGAGCTGTGAAGTGTTACCGTGAAGGAAAGATGCATTAAAACACAGTTGTGACTGTGCCTTCAGTCTACATTTCAAGTACAGAAGGAGAGAGGGAGGGAGGGAAGAAAGGAGGGAGGGAGAGAAGGAGGAAGAGAGAGAATCTGAGGGATTAGTTTCCTTCAGAATAATTAGGGTTAAAGTTTTTATTTTACTGACTTTGTAATGAGGTCACGGTCACAGATAAATGTCGAATCCGCAATTTGAAAGGCATTGACATACAATTTCAATATCAAAGAGTTTGACAATGTACTCCATGTGTGTTGTCTGTTGCTCTAAGTGTATTTTGCATACACAGAGCACCAGAGGGCTTTGCTATGTAGGGCAGGAAGGTTGGGAATGCTCACACCTTTTATTTATGATTATTTGCTTTTTTACTTAATGTGGATATTCGTGTGTGTGTGTGTGTGTGTGTGTGTGTGTGTGTGTGTACCATTGGAGGGCAGAGGACAATCTTTACTACTAGTCTCTAAGAGCTGTCCATCTGAGTTTTTGAGACAAGACCTCTCCCTAACCTGGAACATACTCATTTATCCAGGCTAGACAGCTAGGGAGCTTCAAGGATTCATCTAACTCCATTTCAGCAATAAGATTATAAGAAATCTCATGTGTGGAGCAGAAAGAGCCCATGTTTACAGTCTGCTGAATGAGAATTTCTGTGCTGCAAAGGGTTATAGCATTCCCAAGGACTAGACGCACTGAGAGAGGGGTGCAAGAGGCCTCACTCCTCACCAAGGAGCTATTAGTAATCAGTATGCGCTAAAAGAGGACAGTCATTTTCTTCTGGGGTATATCCCTGGAGCGGTGTGTTTGTGTGTGTGAGTGCACGCATGCACACACATGTGTATGTTGCACTACATTCATTCAATTATTCAAATACAGAATTATGAGATGTTCACACCCTCTCTGAAGGGATAAATGCTCAGTTAACATGGGAGTGTAGCTACCCCTTTGCAAAAGCAAAAGTGACTTACTTTCCTTTTGTTTTCCACTTGGGAATTTGATAGCCGTGACTCTTGGTGGTTCTACTCTTGTATGAGAACTCTCCGTTATGGCTTCTATAATGACTACACCATCTGTATTCCCACCAGTGGTATAAACAGCTTCTTTTTATCTCATCCTTACCAACATTTGTTATCTTTTGACTTCTGCTCTTTCCCAGCAGGGGTGATGCATGCCAGTTTCCTTAGGCAGCATGTTCTCCGTTGCACCTTGCTAAAGGATCACAGAACTAAGATGCTGAAGATGGGGGTGTCCTGGTCTGGAAGCCTCGCTCTTACGTGCTTTATTTTTATCTCTTCTTTTTAGAAGATGTATTTTACTTTCAGTTATGTCCATTTGTGTCTCACTGTGCGGGTACATGCACTTGTGACTGCAGGTCCCTGCAGAGGCCAGAAGAAGGTCAGGATCCCCTGAGGCTGGAGTTCCAGGCACTTGTAAGTTTTCCCGATGCAGGCTCTAACAGCCCAATTCCAGTCTTCTGCAGGAGCAGCAGCGCTCTTAACCACTTCCTTGTCATTCACTTTAAAGAAGAGGAAGTCACTTCCGGTGCAGTGCTCCTTCACAGGAGCAGGAGGAGAAGGAAACAGAACCAGAACAGCCACTCACACAGGCACTTGTGTGACCGCCACATAAGGGACCTGTCATCTCCAAATCGGCCAGCATCTCTAAAGCACCTGTGCCTGTCACCCACCAGCACTGTCACAGGGCCTCAGTTCATCTAATCCCTGGGAGTAGTATAGCTCTGCAGCACAGCTAGACTTCTCATTCAACTGACCACCAACTTGGGCTCTTTCTGCGCCACATGTAAGATTCCTTAAACAAACAGCTCAGCTGATGGGCATGGTTGCCTAGGCTTATCGCCTGTCCTTCTTAGAAGACTGAAGGGTGAGGATGTCTTCAGCATAGAATACAAGAGGAGCGCAGGTATAGGAGAGAGACCGTCTCAAAACACGGATAAATGAAAGTAAGTGAAGAGTCAAACAGGACTGATGAGGTCTGGGACAGAGTCCTCTTAATGAATATGCCAAGCTTTAATCAGGGTCTGTCCATGACCCAGTAGTAAGCACTCCTGAGAACAAAACACAAACACACTATAAAGATACTTTGAGAATTTATTCTGAGGAACAGAAGACGACATTGAATGTGATTTATCCCAGGGATTTGGGGTTTAAAAAAAGAGTGTGAAGAATTCAACGTCAAGTGTAAGACTGGCATTATGAATGCCATCTGTGGGTATTAGTCCATGGTGGGCTGTAGAAGGCAGTACTCTGGGGAAAAAGAAAGTGATAGATTACTCTTCATTGTAAACATATAAATGCTTCATTTTCTCGTATTCATGGTAATAGCAATGCTAGGACTTGGTGACATTGAAGATTCCTCATACGTCGGCTGTTATTATGTGACAGCTTTATGTTATAGTCTGGTGTCCTTCAGTGACATCAGCTGCTTAATGCTTATAAAAATTCAAGTGTAGACAAGGTACATGTGTTAAAACAGAAGCTTAAATAATTTAGTCAACATGATATAGTGTAAAGAAATATTGGAGGTTTTTTCTCCCCTTCTTGGTCTTCACTAAATTTTCACACAGATTATGTAAAACTCTGTGCTTCTTCTTACAGTGAGTTAATCAGTGGAAGAGGGGAAAAAAGTCACACAATACATGCTTGCAAATAGCGCTAATACATATACTGTGTACCTGTGTATGTGAGCATAATAACAAAGGATATTATTCCTTCTTTTTTATCACCCTGTTTTCATTAAGTAAACCATAAAATCTCTTGTTTTTAAGAATTTTCCAGGTCGGGTGGTGGTGGTGCACACCTTTAGTTCCAGCACTCAGGAGGCAGAGGCAGACGGATCTCTGAGTTCAAGGCCAGCTTGGTCTACAGAACGAGTTCCAGGACAGGCTCCAAAGCTACACAGAGAAACCTGTCTCAAAAAACCAAAAAAAAAAGTTTCAGAATTATAAACATGAAATATGTATTTTGTAATCAACAACACATAGTAACTGTATATAGTAATATTTATGGAACATTTATTTTGATTTATTTTATTTTGAGACAGAGACTTATGTAGCCCCAGCTGGCCTTGAAATTGATATTTATCCAAGGATGACTTTAAATTTCTGATCCTTTTACCTGCTCACTTCTCAAGTTCTGGGAATATATGTTTTCTACGCACCTAGTTTATGTGGTGCTGGGACTCACACCTAGCTAAGCAAGCACTCTACCAACTGAGCTGTAGCTGAGCCAGAAGTATGATGCTTTAAATAATTCAGGGAATCAGAGTAGCTGTTCACAGTCGTTCTGGCCTGCTTAGGTCATTAGAGGTCATTCCCTCACTGTACCCTGTCCCTTCAACCGAACTCTTTCTAAGTTCTATCGATCTTGATTTTATTCTCTACATCTCTGACACCAATATTTCAGCATCCACACATACATGGGATATGAATGCCCTCTTATAACAGGAATGAAGAAGAGACACACAAATGTCTTTCTGGGTTTCACTTATTTCATGCAACACAACATCTTTCAATGTTATCCTTGTTGTTACAAATAACAGAATTTATTCCTTTTGATAGGTGAATAATGTCTAATTGCACACATGTGAGCACACAAACTCATGTGCACAAACATAGAACACAAAACATGCAGAAACAGATATCTCTTTGATAAGCAGATTTCTATTCCTTGGGGATAAATGCACAGTCTGTGTGGGAAAAGGAGGTGCAATCCTATTTCTATCCATGAATATACAGAGGAAAAAACTGAAGAAAGTGTAAGTGGCAGGTGTCTTTGTGACTCTTTTCAGCTTGCTTAGATATTCATTAACAGATTTTTGCTTATCTGAATCATCATACTTAAGAGTTCTGTATTATTGAATGTGTGATTTAACTTCTTTTTACCATTATCTCCATTTGTCAAAGGGAGAAGAACACAGCACCCACTGCATAGGGCTGTGGATAAGGTTAAATGAAGTCATATAATAAAACTTGTCAAATGCCTGAGAAATCTCTAATGGCTATGAAGCACTAATGTTAACTAACATTAAAGCTATCATTGAATGTTGACCATGGCTGTTTCTACCCAATATATTTGACTCCATGCTCCACTAAGAGGAAATGACACTTTGCATAGATTGACTTGCTTATACCTGTCAACAATTTTAATCAAGTTTTTTTCTTCAAAGTTCCTATATTAGAAATGAAATGTAATTATCCAAGTAACAATCTACTGCATGACTTGGAGTTGATAGAAGAAAACACAACATATTTATGTCCTTATACACAGAGTGTCTGCCAAATATAGCATCTGAGGGCTTTTTCCTTCCTGGTGCAGATCATCATAGTCAACCTTTGTATCTGGGTCTTGGGTCAATAGCAAGTCACAAAAAAATAGACAGAACATAGCAAATGTGTCTTTCGGGTATCCAAGCAACATAACTACAGTAGAGTGAGGGACTGACTGGTGATTCTCCCTACTCTACCATATGAAGACATATAGACAAAGCATATTTCTTAGGCCTTTAACCTACATATGCATCTGATCTGCTGCGGTGGGGCAGGAAACCCCAGAACTGCTCAGAACTGGAATAGATCATGACCCACCCTGGGGAATTCACTGACCCTGCATTTCTCTGAGGCACTGGGACAGCCCCACCCTCCTGCTTGTGACCTGAGACTCCAGCTCACAGACCACTTCTTGCCTCCTTCTGAAGCAGCCTGACAGTTAGGATGTTGCTCCTGAGTGGATTCACCTTCTCCTGCCTCTGGGTGTGTAAGTAGACATTTCCACATGCAAGGGGCAATGAAGTCATCCTCATTTCTGTTTCTTCAAATGCTGCTTCCTTTGTTCATGACAATTTTCTCTTTGCTTGCAGTTGGACTTGGGCAGTTGGAGCAACCTGAAATATCAGTCACCAAAGCAGTAAGCGAGAGTGCCCAAATAGCCTGTAAAGTTACTTCAGACCTTGGCAACACAGATATACATTGGTACCGGCAGAAAGCAAATCAACAGTTTGACTATCTAATACATGTCAGGCAAAACTATAATCAACGCCCCTTAGATGGGATAAACAAGAAAATTGAAGTGAGTAAAGATCCTAAAAGTTCTACTTCAATCTTGAAAGTAAATTTCCTGAAGAAAGAAGATGAAGCCATTTACTACTGTGCGATCTGGACGTAGCACAGCATTGGAGCTTCCAAAACAGTCTGCATAAGAACTCCCACCTGCGTCAACCCACATCCTTCTCAGCAAGCACAGCCACTTGCCACTTGATGCTCAGCCGAGAGGCCACCTGAGCCTTTCCTCACAGTGCCCAGGAGCTTCCAGGCAAATCTCGGGTTCTATTTCTCCAGTGAGGTTCTGGGAACTAGAGTATGAAGGCAGGTTGGTCCCACACTGTTTCCTGCTCAGGGTATCTGAGAGCTATTCAAATACAGGAAGGAGAGCTTGCAGCATGACCTGGTCTTTTGTTAATTCATTGCACAGAGGTTTGCTGCAAATGAATGATTTAGAATTAAGTCAGGAGAGGGCAAAATATAAGAAGAGACATGCATCCCACAGGGATATTTTCCTTTATAGTTTCCTAGATCCTTTACAAGCATTGGAGACTTTCAGAAACTGAGAGATCTGTCTTTAGTTACAATCTATAGTTTACAGTGCAGAAGCTAGTGGCCATTACATCTGAAAGTAAACAATCAGTTTACTGAGGTATATTAGAGACCAAAGTACAATGCCTGGGAGGTGGTTCAATGTGACAAAGCTTGGTCTACAGCCTTGGAATCACAGCTGAATCAAAGCAAACTCTACACCTCTACTTCATTTATCTGCTAAAAAGCTAATGAAAAGAAAAACAATAGCATCAAGAAATGCAGTAGGTCACAGAACAAAATAAAAAAACAAAACAAAACAGCATGCTATAGTTGGTGGGTTGGTTAGAAAGGGAGAGTTTAGGATGAGACAGATAACACAGTGGGTTGGTTAGTGTGACCACAATGTGTTATATACATCTACGAAAGTCTCAAACAATAAATTAACAAAAAACAGTAATACATCTCCTTGCATCTCAGAAAGCAACAATATAGAAAACAATGGTTGACAATTAAGGTTTATTCTGAGTTTCATAGTGGAATCATTGAGTACATCCAAGGAACAAATGCTAAAAGTATAAAACTAAAAATTCCTCTCCCACGCCCTTGAAATCTACTTTCTATAGACTGAAGTTCCAAGGTGAATGCTGCCTTGAATCTCCATGGTGGTGAGAATTGAAATGTTGTGGTTTTGAGTCAAATTATCCTGGACTTTCATTAACCACTTAGTTACTGTTAATTGTCCTTGATAGTGTTTGAACAAGCATCTTTGTAACTAACAGATAAATCCTTTTGGAATATGTTGACAGATCTCTAGCTGCCACTAACTCAAAGGCTAAGCATGCTATATGAGATATTATCTGATGCCTATGGTAGAGATTTCTGTAGTGATATTTTATTTGTATTTTAATAAATAAAGCTTGCCTGAAGTTCAGAGAGTAAAACAGCTGCACCAATCAGCCTTATAACTCAGGCAGTGGTGACGCATACTTTTAATCCCAGTAGCCACACTAGTTTGCCATAGAGACCAAGTGGTAATAGTGCACACCTTTAATCCCAACCCTAGAGAAGAATATAAAATGGGAGGAGAAAGCTCTCAGGCACAGTCTCATTCTGAGATTCCTAAAGGCAGGATCACCATTTTGGACTGAGGTGGGTGGTTGTTTTGCTTTTCTGACCTTCAGGTTGAACCCCAATATCTGTCTCTGGGTTTCTATTAGTTGTACTACAGATTTCCCCACTTTGCTATAACCCACCTGCTTAATATTTTCACCAAAGTATTTGAAAAGTGCCTTGATTGATGACTTTCTTTTGTTCCATTACCACAAAAAAACTTGATTAAACTGTCACATGTTGGAATGCAACATTTGTGATCATCTCAATCCATGTTACTTCACAATGATCACTTATAGTTACCTCTGAAATATGTTTCTTATTCCCACTGAAGTGAGAGCTATGTTTCACAAAGATACTTCAAAGAATTAATGAGGGAAAATTCTGATCTCAGAAAGTATCCTTAGGTAGGTGCTGTACTAATCACATTTGGGAGGTCAAGAAAAGAATGGCATGGTATGGAGGACAGCAACATACTAAGATACTAGTTCAGAGGGGAGGAGGGCAGGGAAGGAGAGTGCAAGGCAGAAGAAATTTTTTTATATTATTGATGTAATTAGTATTAATAATAGATGTACTTACAATGTGGGCCTCTCCATGGTTTTGGTAAAGTTTCTTCTATGGTTTTATTCAAGATATATCTGCATCTTTGGCCTGTAATTCTCCTCCATCTTCTATGCATATTTAAGCTTGTTCTTTTCTGCGTGTCCCAAAGGCCTCACACGTTGCATTCTTAAGGCTAAGACTCATTGTTTTCTTTGACCTAGTGATCCAATTCTTCCACCTTGCCTCCAAGTTCTGATACTCTGTTCTCCACATGATCGTGTAGTGATGACACTTTCCATTCTACTTTTTATGTGACCGACTGAATTTTACACTTCCAGCATCATTTCTGATTGAATTTTCTTCCCTATCTCCCCCAGATTCTGAATTGTCTTCATTATTTTTGTTTTGTTTTTCAAGTCGGGGTTTCTCTGTAGCTTTGAAGCCTATCCTGGAACTAGCTCTTATAGACCATGCTGGCCTTGAACTCACAGAGATCCATCTGCCTCTGCCTCCTGAATGCTGGGATTAAAAAAGTGTACCTCCACCGTCCTGCTTTGTCTTCATTATTTTATTCATCTATTTGTTTGAATTCTCTTAGAATTCATCCAGAACTTTTTTTTTTAATTCTCTATGTAGCTCCGGTTGTCCTGGAGCTTGCTTGTAGACCAGTCTGGCCTTGAACTCACAAGGATCTGCTTGCCTCTGCCTTACAAGTATTGAGATTAAAGGCATGTGCCACCATGTGTAGCTCAGGATTTTATTCTCTTTTTTTAATTTAAATTATTTTTAAATTTCATTTTATATTCCATCCACAGTTATCCCCCTGCCCTCCTTCCTCCCCGTCCTACCTTCCCCCAAGTCCACCACCTATCCATTCCTAACAATGGGTAAGGGCTCCCATGGGAAGTCAACAAGCAGGGTGAGTTGGGACAGGACCAAGCCCTTCCCCTGCTGCATTAAGGTTGAACATAGCATCCAATCATAGGGAATGGGCTCCAATAAGCTAGTTCATGCACCAGGGATAGATCCTGGTCCTATCTCCAGGTGCGTCACAGATAGTCCAAGCTTCACCACTGTCTCCCACATATGGAGGGTCTAGTTCGGTCCCCTTGAAGCTCCACAGCTGTCAGTCTAGAGTTCATGAGTTTTCACGAGCTTGGTTCAGCTGTCATTTACATAATGATGCCCAACGTTCAGCAATATATATCCACATAAAGCCTAAAAAACTTTAAAAAAGCATTCCTAGACCCACAAAAATGGGAGTCAATTAGAGTTTCTTGGTAGTCATATGTTTTTCAGATAGGCTCTGTTTGCTGGTTTGTGCTAGGTCACAGAATGCTCTGGCTCTTTCAGGAGGTCCTATTATGAGGAACTTGAATGGGGTTTGTGAGCAGCGCACTACAGGAAGCAGTTTGGAAAGAACAATGCCCAAATTCCCAAAATTACTGCTTATAAATGTTTGTTTTCATTTAAAGGGATATATGATATAGAGATGAATGCTTTGTATTGGTATGGACTTTGATCTATTGATATGAATTTAAGGTCAGTTTTGTTACACTGTGTATAAGTATTTCTGCTCTTGTTTAAGGTATTGTGTTTGTGCAGTTCATTTAAAAATGCATTATATAGTTAAGAAATACAGATCAATAGGTATCCATATATAATATTCAAACTTGTAGTCATATTAGTTAGTGGCATTTAAAATGTTTTAAGACCTTGGAGAATTTTTTTTGACAGTGAGACATGTCTGCTTCTGGTAGCACCAATTACTTCAGCGAGAATGAGGGCTCCTTATTTGGCATAGCCATTTGGGCAAGAAACTGCTCTTATCTGGACTGCTTGAAGGTATTCTGCATAAACTGC
>PVIU01010624.1:8336-69177 GCA_004026605.1 Ondatra zibethicus | reverse complement strand
AAGAAACTGAGAGGGAAATCAGAGAAACATCACCTTTCACAATAGCCACAAATAGCATAAAGTATCTTGGGGTAACACTAACCAAGGAAGTGAAAGATCTATTTGACAGGAACTTTAAGACCTTGAAGAAAGACATCGAGGAGGACACCAGAAAATGGAAGGATCTCCCATGCTCCTGGATTGGAAGGATCAATATAGATCAAAATAATCTTACCACTATCAAATTATTGGTCGAAAATAGACATTCATTCTAGAGTAATAATGAAAAATGCCCTCAGTGACAATATTGCAGATCTACTGAAAATCATAACCTATTTAAATTGGAGAAGTTACTTGGAGTAGCAATTATTCCAGTGCAATATTTTAAGATATAAGAATAAATTAATTTGATGAGGTTAGAAGAAAATTAAGTAACATTGTTATTTAATATTTTTAAAATTTTATTATTATGTATGCTATTTCTGAGAATTTTTTATATTTGTTAATTCAGTATTTTTCTGATTTACATATATATTAGTTGTTTCCATATAAAATTACCTATTTAAGCTTATTAAAAATAAATGTGATTAGAAAAGAAGTTTTCATTTTGAGCTCGTTTGCCTTTTACCTCACCTAATACACATTGTATCACTGTTTTGATATCAAAACAAACATTTAACAAGCTGTTGAAACAGCCTTCAAAAGATAGACTTCAAACTAAAATCAGTCAAAAGAGACAATGAAGGACATTTCATATTAGTCACAGAAAAAAAAAATCAAGAGGCAATCTCAATACTGAATGTCTATGCCCAAATACAAGGGCACCCTCATATGTAAAAGAAACAGTTCTAAAGGTAATATTACACATTAAACCCACACAATAATAGTGGGAGACTTCAACATTCCACTCTCAAACTGGACAGGTCTGTCAGACAGAAAATTAACAGATAAATAAGAGAACTAAGAGATATTATTACTCAAATGGCCTTAACGTACATCTATAGAAAATTCCATGAAAACATAAAAGAATTTATCTTCTTCTCATACCCCATGGGATCTTCTCAAAAACTGACCATATACTAGGTAACAAAGCAAATATCAGCAGATACAAAAAAAAAATGGCATAACCCCATGTATCTTATTGGAGAACCACGGCTTAAAATTATAACTCAACAGCAAAACTAATTCCAGAAAGCCTACAAACACATAGAAATTAAACCATACTCACCTGAATCATCAATGGATCAAGGAAGAAATAAAGGAAAAAATAAAAGACTTCCTAAAATTCAATAAAAATGACCACAAAACATACCCAAATTTATAGGATACAATGAAAACATTATTAAGAGGAAAGTTCATAGCACCAAATGCTTACATAAACAAGCTGGAAAAATCTCACACTAGTGAGCTAACAGAACATCTGAAAACTCAAGAACAAAAAGAAGCAAACTCACACAGGAGTACTAGATCGCAGGAAATAATAAAATTGAGAGCTGAAATCAGCAAAATAGAAACAAAGAAACAATACAAAGAATCAATGAGACAAAGAGTTGGTTCTTCGAGAAAATCAACAAAATAGATAAACCTTTATCTAAATTAACAAAAATGCAGAGAGGGAATACCCAAATTATCAAAATCGGAAATGAAAATGGGGTGTAAAAACAGACATGGAAGAAATCCAGAGAATCACTAGGTCATATATCAAAAATCTGTACTCCACAAAATTGGAAAACTTAAAGGAAATGGACAATTTTCTGGATAAATATCTCCCTCTAAAATTAAGTCAAGATCAGATAAGCAAATTAAATAGACCTATAACCTCTAAAGAAATAGAAACATTCATCAAAAGTCTCCCAACCATAAGAAGCCCAGGACCAGATGGTTTGAACGCAGAATTCTACAAGATTTTCAAAGAAGAACTATACCAATATACCTCCAATTGTTTCATACAAACAGAAGGAACATTACCGAACTCTTTTTATGAGGCTACAGTTAACCTGATACCCAAACCAAACACACACACATACACACACACACAATTAATAAGAAGGGAATTACAGACCAATCTCACCATGAACATTGATACAAAAATACTCAATAAAATACTGGCAAACTGAATCCAAGAACACATCAGAAAAATCATCCACCATGATCAAGTCAACTTCATCCCAGATCAATCACATACCTACAAACACCTGATTTTTGACAAAGAAGCAAAAAATATAAAATAGATAAAAGAAAGCATATTCAACAAATGGTGCTGGCAAAACTGGATATCAACATGTAGAAGAATGAAAATAGATCCATATCTATCACCATGCAAGTCCAAATGGATCAAAGACCTCAACATAAAGCCAACAACACTGAACCTCATAGAAGAAAAAGTAATAAGTACACTTGAATGCATTGGCACAGAACACTTCCTACAAATCACACCAGTAGCACAGACACTGAGAGAAACAATTAATAAATGGGACCTCCTGAAACTGAGAAGCTTCTGTAAAGGTCCCAGTCTACAAGACAAGAATGGCAGTGTACAAAATGGGAAAATATCTTCACCAACTCCAAATAGGACAGAGGGCTGATCTCCAAAACATACAAGAACGCAAGAAATTGGTCATGAATAGAAAGTCCAAAAAGAAAATGGAGTACAGACCTAAACAGAGAACTCTCAACAGAGGAATCTAAATGGCTGAAAGACACTTAAGGAAATGTTTAACATTCTTAGCCATTAGAAAAATGCAAATCAAAACAACTCTGAGATTCCATCTTATACCTGTACGAATGGCTAAGATCAAAAACACTGATGACAACTTATATTGGAGAGGATATGGTTTAAAAGGAACACTCCTCCATTGCTGGTGAGAGTAAAAACTGATACAGACCCTTTAGATATAAATATGGCAGTTTCTCAGAAAATTAAGAAACAATCTACCACGACACCCAGCAATACCACTTTGGGGTATATACCCAGAGAATACTCAATCATACTACAAGAATATGTGTCGACTATGTTCATCGCAGCATTGTTTGTCATAGGCAGAACCTGGAAACAACCTAAATGCCCCTCGACCGAAAAATAGATAAGGAAAATGTGGTACATTTACATAATGGAGTACCACACAGCAAAAAATGAATAATGACATCTTGAAATTTGCAGAAAAATGAATAGATCTAGAAAACATCATATTGAGTGAGGTGACCCGGACCCAGAAATACAAATATCATATATACTCACTCATAAGTGGCTTTTAGACATAAAGCAAAGAAAAATCAGCCTATAATTCACAATCCCTCGACAACAATGAGGACCCTAAGAGAGACATACATGAATCTAATCTACATGGGAAGTAGAAAAAGACAAGATCTCCTGAGTAAATTGGGAGCATGGGGACCATGGGAGACGGTAGAAGGGGAGGGGAGCAGAGAAAAATATATAGCTCAATAAAAACAATAAAAAAACTTAAAAATTAAAAAAATAGTTTCTCTCTTTTTTACCCATCCTAATCCATACTGTATCACTATTTTGATATAAAAAAAATTAACACGCTGTTAGGAACAGATAAATATCACCAGAGCTGTTTGATAAAGCTTCAAGGAACCATACCACTTTTTGTTTACATAAATAATAATTATAGTATATATATCAATATAAAAATAAATTTTATATATCAAAAATATTTACATATTTACACTACTTTGACTGGCAATGTTTTTTAAAATATAAGATAAACAAAAATACAAACATGAATTAACAAAAGCCTAGTACATGGAAAGAGAAACCTCCTGTCAAATGACTGATCAGAGAGATGAAATGACTCCCATAAAGTATAATTGGTATATCCCTTGGCTTCCCGTCTAAAGTTGAAGACAAGACGCTATTTATCAAGTTTCCATACCCTTCACACACAGGACTAAGGTGATTCAAACTTGATATTTTAAGAGCTATCCTGTAACTCACTGTGTAGTCCGGGTTGACTGGAACTCACAGAGATTCATGGGCTTCTACCTTCAGAGGCTTGATATTGAAGGCATTGTAATTTAGAAGAAATGGCTCCTGAGAGAAAGACATCATGCAACAGAGCTCAGGTGAAGGGGTATTTTACTGGGGGAAAGTGAATAGCAAAAGGGGGGTTGGGAGAGTGGAGACTGGTCTCTGGGGAGAGGAATGCTAGAATAGAAGAGAGAACACACACACACACAGCAAAAGGGGGGGCGGGGGGAGGAATAATGCTTGATGACAAAATAATGGGGCATATGGGAATGTGATGTAATTTTGCTTTAACTGAAAACTATAGGCAATTAAAGCATTTTAAAAAGAAGAATTACATTAATGGTGATATCATTTTATTGAAATATTTGAGAGGACATGAAATATGATTCATGTCTTTTGGTATTTATATAAAATTTCATGAGTTCCTTTTGTTCATTTATTAACTGCAAATCGGTGAGTGAAAAGACACTGGTAAGTTTAACAGTTAGATTCTGAGAAAATATAGCTTTTGCTTATACCAGTTTTTTTGTAAATGAAAAGCTTCAGTTCAAGCCACCCAAGATTTTTAAGTATGAATTTTGATTCAAAAGGGAAATTTGTGTTAGAGACTGTTCGTTTATTCCCAGACTACTGGTAACGTTTCAGTGAGCTCCAACAGTTCTTCTGTAACATTGTGGGCATCCATCTTCAACCCATAGTATCTGGCAGATTTTTCCATGAAGCAGTGAATTTCAAGGACAGTTCCACCTATATTGGCAGTTTGTCAGTCACTTTCTTCTGTGTCCTGCAGAATGTCTGGCAGACTCTTTCATGAAGCAGGAACCATGAAGGACCATCTCACCTTCTTTAGGCAGCTTCAGCAGTCGTGTTTTCTTGGGTCCTGCAAGTCCAGTCAAACAGTTCAGGAAAGAGCAGTTTCTTGCACAAATGGATATCAAACTCCATGAGCAAATGGATACCAAACTCCATAAGAAGCATCTTCAATGCCTATCATCCTCTTGAAGTAGATTGGTACTGCCAGGAGCTGATGTGTCTCACTGTCAAAAAAAAAGTCCTAAGTTCTTAAAGCATTTTAAATGCCATATTTGGTAGGTCTTTGAAAAGTTTGGAGATTATCTATCTAATTGAAATATATCTCTGTACATTTAGAAAACCAAACTAACATGACTATGACTACAAGCTTGACTATTAGAGATGACTATATATTAAACTGTATTTTTTAACTATGCATTACATTTTTAAATGAGCTTCTCAAGGAAAAGACCTTAATAGAGAAATATACATAAAACAAAATTGACCTTAAATTTGTATCAATACGATCCATACCAATGCAAAGTATTCATCTCTATAGCATATCTTCCTTTAAATGTAAGCAAACATTTATAAATGATATTTGGAAATTTGGGTGTAGTTCTCTCCAAACTGCTTCCTGCTTTTTGTTGGGCAAAGTAATTTTGGGGGGTATTCATGGTGACCTTTCAGGGGGAATCTTGGTCTATCAAACCACATTAGTCTAGAAGAAATTTACAGGTTCGCATCTATTGTAGAAACAAAAGAAAAATCTATTTTCCAAAGCAACATATCCTTAGACTCAAATTTTGAAGTCAAGATACCTTTAAAATATTTATGTTGGTTTAGCCTAGGAACCTGTACAATGAAATATCTCTCTGTACTTAGCTCCTTCACAGTCAAGCAATTTAAAGAAAAGACAATAATACACATAATTCAGACTCTCTGTGTATATTCCATCTTTACATGCTTATTTTTCTTTGCTCCTTTTATTTATGACTGTCTGTACACTGTTTCCTTAAAGACTGTTT
This sequence comes from Ondatra zibethicus, assembly GCA_004026605.1. Taxonomy (NCBI): domain Eukaryota; kingdom Metazoa; phylum Chordata; class Mammalia; order Rodentia; family Cricetidae; genus Ondatra; species Ondatra zibethicus. The sequence goes on along the minus strand of PVIU01010624.1, from coordinate 63,384 downwards.
TACTTTTCATAACCATTTACTGCTTTCTATAACTGCCTATATTCTTTTTCTTCTCTCTCTCAAGTCTACATACATTTATCCAATACTGTGACCCATTCCGAGTTTTGTTTTATCTGAATCTGTCTTTGTTGTGTAACTGTAATCTTTTCCTGACCAGGACTGCTTTTTAAAATGGTAAGTAGCATGCTTGCAGCAGCTCTGGATGCTGGCTCCGCCTCTCTCTGCCTTTCAATAGGGCTGAAGGACCTTTACAGTCATCTGTAGGAATGCCATGTAGGAGTTCTACTCCCCACTTTAACTCTGAGAAGGAGTGTCCAGCACATAAGCCCTTTTCAATAGAATAATAGCTAAATCTGCCATGCAGTGCACTGAGCTGCCTGGAAATATCTCTGTGTATGGCATTGGGAATCTGACATGCTCTCCTTCCTGTGAACTCCTAGCAGACCTGATTACACTGCCTGTCCACTTGCTGAGCCATGGGCATGATCTCAACTACTTTCCTCCCGGTCCTGAGTAGGCATAAAAGTACCTGGACCTGAAGTGTGTGACAGACATCAGCCCCAAACATTTCAGACTGTGTTGGCAGTCCAATCTGTTGTCAGAGGCTACTCATTTCTTACCTGGCCACCCACCCAGACTCCAACAAGGTTCCAGCATCTGTCTCCTCCAGCTGCTGCTACATGGTGTCTCAATGACTGCCTACTCTCTCTGTATATCTTTTTTAGTCTGGCTTTACTCTGTTAAGACATTGGACGAAGCAGTTTCTTTATTAACCAATGGCAATCAAACATAGTCACAGCATACATCAATCATCACCTCCCACATCAAATTTGGGAATTTTTCTAGCACAAAAAATAAAATAATTTCAAAAAAGAAAAAAAAAGTGAAATACACTCCTCACTAAGTCAGTGCTTGCTTACTCAATGTATTAAAACAGTGTATTTTTCAACACTAAAACTCATTTTTAGGCAATTACCAACAAAACTAATTAAACTTTGAAGGGGCTTATTACTTGCAATTGAACTTTTTAAAGAAGAATCACAATTTTTCATTATGTGAATATATAGTCTACCTACTCAATTTTCCCATCTATAAACAAAATTTTATAGTAATATTGGATCTAATATGAATGATACAGCACTTTTGAAATATAGTCACAGTTAAAAGGAGGTATATGGTGATACCAACATATTAGTAATATTTTTGCTTGAAATTAGAAGCTGTCTAAGTGTAATACTTGTAGAGAATAGTTTGTAGAATCCTAGTCCTTCCAATTCATTAAATTCCAAGATCCCTGTACAATTCACCTTGTAAACAACCCCCAGATGGTAGTTGATCACATCCTCACCTAACTCACTAGGAACTATTTGCGGACATCACCCATCAAATTTAAGTCCTTGGTCCATCATTTTTTTAAAAAAAAATCTTTATTTAAAACCAAATTCTGCTTTTATCTCGTCCTTTAAGATTTTAACCACACAGTTTTAGTTTAGAGTAATGATAGCTTACTTATCCTTCATCCTGTAACAGTTTTGAAAAGTATCCCAGATTCTTTGATTCAAACCTTTTGACAAAGTCAAATGGATTTTGATCAATAAGTACTGACACAAAATAGTTTTAAAGTGTCTATGTTATGCTCCAAACCATGATTGTGATGAAAGACATCCAAGATCCACATTTCCACCATTTATTACAAAAATAAATCTTAAAAATATATGCTTTCTGTAATTGCCTGCTGAGATGATTCTGCATTCAGCAATGGTTTGTTCTAAAACAAACACCAAACATATTGAATTCTGATATCAGGATTATGAGTAACATGTTAAATGTGGCCACTGTTTATGTCCGTTTAGAAAATACAAATGGTACTCTCATTTTGTTGAGGAAAAAACAAAGCACAGGCTTAAAAGGCTCTCTTTATTGAATTGCATCTAAATTTTGTCTTAGAGAAATTTCTTACTGCCTTTGGACTGAAAATGATGACATTTTGCATCCCAATTTCATTACTGAGATAAGTGCTTTCTTACTTGACAGAGCTTGGTCAGGTTTATTTTTTAAATTAAATAAAAATCTTAATCTACACTCACATGAGTAGCCAAGAGTTTTTATTGAAAATCTACTGGAGAGTGCATAGACCTTTTTAGATTTCGATGTGCTAAGGATGGAAAAGTATATAGAGAGGAATTTCATTCTGACACACACTCTGTTTTATTCTCCAGTATAGACTGCTAAAACAAAGGAATTTAAATTGCAAAGAAAGATTCTTGAAGTAACTGATCACAATTATATCTCCATAGTTAGGTAAATTAAAATAATTGAAAAATCGCATATATCTCCCTCCAATTTTTTATTTTATATTGATAGAAGAGCAATCTTTACATATTTAAATTTTGTTTTATTCTTTTTCTTTTCTTAATGAAAACTGCTGTGTTCTGTTTGCTGATTTACAACCACCATCATTCACAATTATCCACGCTACCCTGAAGACTGTTTTTGTGGAAATCATCCTCCTTCTACCTGAAATAGAGCTAACAGGTATATATGGCTTACATAATATGCAATTTATGTCTTTCAAAACAACTTGTCCAAGACATGAAATAAATTCAATAGAAATAATTTCATTTTGATGTGAACTCATAGTTTATAAGACACAAAAGGAGGACAATGGAGATTTTGTTTCTTGCTCTCCAAATTTTGATGACAGAAAATTAACAAAGAGTGTGTTATTTATCTCTTACTGATCCACAGCTATCAATTACTTCAAAATGGTTTATGACCAACATATCTTAAATTGTTTTTTCTCAAAAGTAACTAAATTAGATACTGTTGGGCAATTTTTTAAAAGTAGAGGGTACTTTAAAAACTGAAGGGAAACAAATTTTGTTCCCATAATTTCTCACATCCCAACCTGGGACCCAACTTATGTCTTCACATTTCTATAAACAAAAAACAATTTTCTAAATAGACTCTAAATGAATCCCATTCAAAATTTAGTCACAGTGCCTTGAATCTATTATATGTCTATTTTCCTCAATGCTACTTGCTCGTATTGACTGCTATGCTCAACCAATCTACTATAGAGCTTTGTTTTCTCTCCAGATTTGTATGCTGATTATAAAGTAAGGAGTACTGAAACATGTATAGTTTGGACTCATTCTGCCATCCTTAAAACAAGGCTGAGAAAGGTGGGCATAATGTAGGTATTTGCTCATCAATATACTGTATTATCCTGAGAAACTTGAGAAGTGATCTTAACAGTGATGACATTCGTCTTGAATAGGAGATGCAAAAGTTATTTGTAAAGGAGCACAGCATATCTAAACCAAGTAAATAGAACCTATTATAATAGTTCTAAAACTCATTGTAGGAATAATCTTAGAATGTTTAAGGGATTAGGCCAGTTTCCCAGTAACTACCTAGGCATTTGCTGGGGTCATTAGTTCTCAGGTAGACCTGCTGAGAAGAGGGCATCATCTCAGATTCCATAGCATCAGTGCCTAGGAGGTTGAGGATATGGAAATGTAAAGAGTAATTTTTCAAAAATACCTAACAAAATTGAAGTATTCCTTCCAAATAGTTAGTATCATGTCTGATGTGGTGGGTATCACTGGGACTTGAGTGAGGACTCTGTCTAACAGACAGTGATCTAAGATTGCTGATGATTGAGCTAGTTGCACATTGCTGACTTCTTACACAGTTCTGCTCTTGCTGAGGAATTCGTATCTCTGGCTGTTTCTGTTACATCCAGCCGTGGCCATTCAATGGCCTCTATCCTATATAACAGTGCACTCCTTTTAATTATATTCATTCATAATCTTTCAAATTTTTACTTTAGCTAGGCCTTCTTATGGCATTAGATACAATTTAAGCATTTCTTGTGTGTATTTAGCATCAATTACTAAATAATTCATGATTCTATTCAAATACTTAAGAAAAATATTATTAACACATTTTAGCTCTTCAACAATTTATCCTATGTTCCTTTGTATAAAATATTTTCAATCATATAAAAAGGTACCATCTCCAATATTTAATACTAATTCTGATTTAATTTGCTTAAATGGTCCATGCTATCAGGACCATTCCATTAAAAAGAAGCTGCATAAGGTGGGACATATTTGGAGTAGAATATTGACTTGGAGAACTAATATCATATTGTAAGATGTGCATGAGGCATGATTACTAAAATCCAAGAGAAAAAAATCTTTGAATGCCATTTTGACAGATATATATTTATTCTACAATGAAATTGCTAGAGCTTGGACATGTTTGGCTAGAACTTTGCTTTGAAATATGGCAAGGAAGAATATGTGAGTAGTTTTTTTGGAGGGAAGAAAGGGAAAAGAGAAGTATAATTATAATGTAAATTGTTTTAGAAATAGAAAATTAAAACAAAGATAACCTGGTGATAAAGATGATATAGAAAGGAACTAAAGGTCAAGACCTGCAGATAGCATGCATTTGAGACAGTTACTAAGGAATTAACTAAGAGTGAAATAGAATGGTATAAAGAATAGTTGAATAATAAATTAATTAATTTCACAAGTGTTCCAAGATATGTGGTGCATGCTGATAATAAGGGCACTTGGCAAGCTGAGCCAGGAGGATTGTCACAACTTCAAGGTCAGCCTGGTCTAAGCAGTATCAGACCAGAGAGGGCTACATTGCAAATCCCTACTAACCCACTAAAGCAAGAGAGAGAGAGAGAGAGAGAGAGAGAGAGAGAGAGAGAGAGAGAGAGAGAGAGAGAGTCATATGCAAAGTACAGGAAATAACCACCAAGAAACTATGGTCCATGTTTTTTTTTTATCATCCTCTATCTCAGTCATAGGACACTTCTATATTATCTGTTTATCCATATGACCACTTAAATGACACATATTTATGAACTGCTACACCAGAGCACTCTAGTTCTCATTGGCAAGGGAGAGTGGTCTCAAGCACTTGAAACCATCTTTTCCTAGCCCCCTATATGCTGGGGGAATAAACAGCCATGAATCACCACACCAGACTCTGAATTCTATAGAAACTAGCATTCTCAAGGGAATTTACAAATAAATTAGCTCATAAGAGAATTACTTTTCAGAGCAGTGCAAACATTGGGCCAAATATTATGGATAGTCCCACTTTATTCTACAGCCCTAGAGTTCATGAGAAATGATTAGAGAACAGATTCCCAACTTGCTAAACCAGGTTTCCCCTAACACCATAGCAAAAATCTACTCCACAATTAATGACACTTTCAGAGATTGTTGAAATATATGCTGTGAACAACAAACTTTTTAATTCTTTCTGATTTTATCTTACCAATTAATAACTTTACCTCATCTTTCAAAGTAGCTTAACATATTTGTCTTGTATAAGAACAAAATTTGCAAGAAGTTTAATATTCTTGGTGAACATTTTGCTAAACCTTGCCAATGACATTCTCTCATCTCTGTGATCTTAGTTCATAAAGGAAAATCCAGGATAGAATGCTTTATCAGCTAATCCTCACATTTTACTTTCACACCCATGGGAGACATTCTCATTTTAGCTGACAGCTGTAAATTTTTATAATCACCGAGTGATATCTAGTGCTTGCAGTTTGCTGGCCATTTTGTCAGCTGTATCGACATTTGATAGCCAGGCTATACCTAGAAGGACTTTTCAGGGAGAATGGTCCTCCCCCGCCCCATTGACATGAAGCATTACTCTGGTAGGACACTCATTTTATACAAAGAAGTAGACAGAGGCCTGTCAAGAATGGTTGCATTGCATTCAGTTTGACTTGTCAACAATGACATTATACTATGATGCACTCATGGCAAACAACACTCGTGATTTTCCTAGGAGGGTTGTGTTAAATAGTTTCCATATGAAACAAGGACACTTAAAATAATTTTTCATGATTGTGAATACAAAATCTGCTTTCTCCTTGCATTCTATAATTATATGCATTCTGTGACACTGAAATAGAAAGTGTCAAAAGCCATCTTTCCAGTTTCTCCTAATAGGCATTATCAAGCATACTGTAGAACTGAATTCTGGGATGACGAAAGCGGAGTCAGGGACCCACCATGGAGTTGCCAGAGTCAGACATGCTGAATCTTTCCTCATAAGTCACTGCCACATGGTGATATGCAGATTAATAAAAATGGGTTAAATCAAGATGTGAGAGTTAGCCAATAAGAGGCTAGAGCAAATGGGCTAATCAGTGCTTTAATTAATACAGTTTCTGTGTGGTTATTTTGGGTGTAATCTAGCCGGGCGGTCGGGACAAACAAGGGGCCCTTGCTCCTTGTAACAGCGCTCTATCAGGTTATGGGATTCTTGAGTGAAAATCATAGGAGTATTATTTGGAGGCTTTGTTCTGGGATGACAGTGTTGCCCCTTAATGTTTGAATCATGTTAAATACTTAAAGCAGCTGAATAAAGTCATGGTGGTATCTCATTTTCCTTTTATCAGGTTACATCATGTTGTTCAATACAGACTGAGTTGCTTGTGGGCTGGAAATTCTAGTTTACTTATAAAGGTGAATGTATATATCTTGAAAACATAACTTGTCAAAGCTCGTGAAACCACAGGGATAGGGGAAGAAGAATTAGCTGTAATTTCTTAGGGACATAGCAGAATACTAAGCACAAAGGAGAACAATTGCCAAGAACTGCAAAAGTATGGATTGGGTTATCGACTCCGTGAGAATTGAAATGCATTTGAATGCAGCTTCATGGGAACTCATAAAAAGTAGAAGGATCATACTACTGACTGCATTCCTCAGTTATGGTCTTTGCCAGTGTATTAGCATTTTCTCTCCCACGCCTTTCTGAGCAAGAAATCACCTGGAGCATAACAAAAGAAATCTACTGTAACCTGATCTCAAAATTAAGTGTCCAGCTTCCTTGACCAAGGAAAAGTACTTAGGGGATCTGCATTTTCAAGCAGGCCACAATGAATGTCTTCCAAGGGAAAAAAGCACTTCGCCTAAATTTCAGAACAACATCCAAAAGAAAGTCTGTGCACTCAGAAGCCAACCCAGCAGATCAAAACTGAACCTTGCCATACAGCATTAGTGAGTATTATGGATTTGGACTGAATAAAAACAATTTTAAAATCATAAATTTTTATGTACAAACTTTTAATTTTTAGCATTATATCTACAGGCTCTATTTCTGTATCATTTTCTTATATATCCAAAATGCAGGACTCTAAAAAACAACTTCAGTTTATGCTCTTAGAAATGGTCATTTTTGGTCACCAATGACACATGTCATAATCACCATTAAGTGAGTCTTCAGATTTCAATTATTCTTATTTTTATGTTTCAAAATAGAGCTAGATGGTTTTTGTTCTGCCTTAAATTTTCCAAATGCTCTGACTCACATCTAGATGAAGTCCTGATTCTTCAATAGCCTATGTGGGTCTACTTGATTTTCTGGTTCCTATCATCTTTCTGATTATGGATATTGTAACTACCCACCTCTATAACAACAAAACAGTTCCCTGACAGAGCCAGCATGGTGGAGATGGAATATTTGCAATTCTGTGCTGCTCTAAGTATGCTCTTCTCCAGTGGCCACAGTAGAGTAGCCCCTCCATTGCCTTCAGATATTTGATTTGATGTCTTTTTTTTAGGAACTATATAGAAGTTGCAAAAAAAAAAACAGCCCTTTGCCTTGAATTCCTTATATGTTCCCCCTTTTTAATTATTTGGTTTATTTTCCTCTGTAGCACTTAGGTGCATCTGTTTCATATATACAATAGCCTATGTGATTGTTCACAGATTTTGTTGCTTGTTAGTTAACTCATAATAGAAGTAGTGGCTTAACAGTCCTTTACCCTTCTTTCTAAAGACCACACCAGAGACAGAACAGCAACCTCGACAGAGAACTGATGCCAGCTTCTTCTGCTTTGCTTTATAATGACTACACTCCATTTTTCTAATGCTCTGTAGTGATATTACAGAAAATATCTTACTCAAATTTTAGTTCATATTCTTCCTTTTAGGTTGTATAGTCTTACACTTACTGATGGCACTTTTGAACATTCAAATTGAGATAAATCTATGTGGTCACTTTTGTTAAAATATTTGTTGAAATATGAATGTAAACTCTCAGTATCAGTTTGTTTTGCTGATTTTCATTTTTCTCTCAATATACAAACAAAACTATTACAAGTAGAGGCTGCTGTCTCATTCTTGGGCCTTTAGAAAAGATGATATGAAAATGATTGCAGCCAACCATCATGGTGGGTAGGCAGATTTGGATGAAGTAACATAACTTTGTGGTTGTTTATATAAGAGTGGTGTATTTTGGGGGATGGACAGTTTGGGTACTGTAGCAACAAACAGTAGTATGCAACATACTGTAGGATAATGCTCTTGCACACTGTAAAGATTTGTCACTCCTATGGTTTAATAAAATGCTGATTGGCTAATAGCCAGGCAGAAAGTGTCAGCAGGGCAACCAATGAGCAGAGTTCTGGAAGGAGGAAGGCAAAGATGAAGTCATCACCTAGATACAGAGAAAGCAAGATGAAAACGCTGCATTGAGAAAAGGTACAAGCCATGTGACAAATTATAGATAAGAATTATGGGTTAATTTAATGTGTAAGAGATGGTTAATAATAAGCTTGAAATAATAGAGCAAACAGTTTATAATTAATACAAGCCTCTGTGTGTTTTTTGGGGGCTACACAACTCTGGGAACAGGAAGATGAGAGACTTCTGTTTACAGCAACCTATAAGTCTTGTAATTAACTCAATCATAGAGTGTCTACATTATTGTTTCATAATCTCCAAAGACTGCATTTTTCTCTACATTTTAATCCTTCTTCTGTGTCTGTTCTACCTAGATCAGCTATAGTGATGTGAATCCATGTTTAAAAAGTTTTGCTGAAGATTGCTTAATTCAAATGCAATAATCAAACTCTCACACATGAATTATGGTGATGTGTATCCTCTTATTTCCTGGTTTTCAACTGATGGATATTTATTCTTTCACTTAAGGATACCAGGTGAAATACAAATACCTAAATAAGTTTGAATGTTAGGTAAATATTAATTAATAATATGTGCAAAATAAAATGATTTCATTCTCTGTATGAAATAAGAATTTTGCTTGTATCTTGTATTTTCATCTGCTAATATATTTGAGATTATTTGAAAAATACAGAACTCTTCTCCCTAGGACCTGGTCTTATGACAGTATGCCATCATATCTTAAGCACATGTCTAGAGACATGAGATTGCCCCCCACAACAAAGGATCCATTGTCCACAATATCAATACTGCTGGATTTCAAGAATAACCTAGAATACTTTATTGTAATATTTTATACATTTAGTTCCCATACATTTTTTTTACACACACTGTATCAACAACCAAAATAAACTCAATTTTCATTTTGAATATTTTTTCTTACGTTAATCTTGCATTTTCATTGAAACTTGGGTGTCTTCTCATATGTATCTATAAATGACCTACTATCAATATTCCTAAGAAAGATATTGATCCATGTTTTCCCTCATATCTGAATCATCTGTTTGAAAGTGGACCGTCGATGTGGGATTCCCCTCTGTATCCTATGAATATGTTCTATTACCATTGGTTATTAAAGAAGCTGTTTCAGTCAATGGCTTAAACATTGTAAATGTTTAAGTAAAGCCAGGAAACAAAGCTGAATAGAAATATAGAGAGAAAGTAGCTAGAGTCATGGAGATGCTATGTAGCTGCCTAAGGAGACAGACTCTGGATCCTTACCAGTAAGCCTAAGCCTCCTGCCAAAACATACATTAATAGAAATGGGTTAATTCAAGATGTAAGAGATAGCAAGAGATATGCCTGAATAATTGGCTGAACAGTGTCATAATTAATATAGTTTCTGTGTGATGATTTGGGTTTGAACTGTTCTGAAATGAAAAAGCAGTCTCTGCCTACAAACCATGGACATAAAGAACTATAGTTTGTATTAAGGCTTTTAGAACATAAATGTCTGTACCCAGACACTATTACTTTACCTAGAGGGTGTAATGATTTATTTATTTTTTTAAGAGTTTCATACTGCAGAAGGAGAATTGCAGTTAAACTGCCACAGTGAATAGGAGAAATTGCCCAAATCCTTAAACTATGTGACGAGATAATGGCAATCAGAAGTTGCTGAGAAAGATATAATCAGTTTTCTTAAGGATGATTCACCTGATAGAAAAATAAGTCTCAAAGACTCTTCCACTCTGTGCACTACAGTAAGTTCCTTATTCTAATGCACTTGACCCCTTTTCCTGAGTCCAACTCCACTTGGGTTCAGGTCCTGATACTGGAAAGGGGTGTCGGTTCAAGGAAAAATTGTGACTACTAGGTGGATTGCATTCAAGTGGTTCCAAATAGCTCAAGATGTCTTTATTTACACTTCAACAGAACTTTATTTCTATCAGGATTGCATGAACAGCTTTATTATTGCTGTTATTTTGACTTTTAAGAAATACGTCATATTTTAAGAAACACATTGTAATCATTATAAAAGTCCCCATGGTGTCTCTTTATGCTTCTCCAAATAGCCTCATTCTAGACAGAATTCAGCATTTTTTTCAGCCTTAACTAAATATCGAACCAGACACATCCTGTTCTTACAGCACTTATGTCAGCTGGCAGCTACTTGATGTTACAAAGTTAAAAAGTAACAGACATGGGTGCAATGCTTTAATGACAACAATATTCAAAGTCAAACAATTCTTTCATATCTGCAATAATGCTTTTATACAGCTCCCTTTCTACAAGAGGGTCCCATGTCTCAATCTCTCTGTAAAAGGCAGACTTTGACAGCGACTCTTTTCCCATCCCACTATATCATACTTCTTCCACCAATATAAGCTTCTGTATATGGTAAGGATAGATTTATCCATCCCATAGATTGCAGTGCATGTTCCTCCATTAGAATATACTAGATCCTGTAATTGATTCTATATGCTTGGCATCCAGGGAACTTATTCTCAATAGTTGACACTATGTGTATTCCTGAGACCTTTCCCTATTCTGTGTACATGCGCCTTACTCTTCTTTCTGAAGTGTGAGATGCGGTTAATGTTCCAAGTGTTATTTTCTCAGATGTACCAACTGTATCTATTGAGTCAGGAAAGTTCCCAGGATTCGGAGTTGTAGTTAGTAATTCTAGATAAGAGATTTGAGAAGCATTAGCCCCCTGCTGAATCTCAGGGGGAAGTATTCGAGAAAGAACAGAATTTCCGGGTAAAATTAAATCTGTGGCTTGTGTAACTGACAAAGCAAAATTAAAAGTCACCCAAACAGTCAACAATATAATGATAATGAGGGAATATTAAGACACAATCTGCAAAAATTTGGCAAATTCTTATGCTGTCATCTGGTCTTCTGGTCCTTCCCAAGTAAGAATCTGTTTCCACGGGTGCCTTGCCCTGAAGAAACCCACTAGACAGGTAGTCATATGCTGATCCAAGGCCTGGTTACCTGGCTCCTTACATTCTTTGACTTCATTTCATGTTGAAATAAGGGATAAACTATGATGAGTAGAGGAATCTTTGGTTTGGTCCAGTGGCATAATTGCCAACTCCTGGTTTTGGCCATCCAGTCCTGGTCATATAAGCTGAGCTTCAGATGAAACTGCTTCATCAAATTACAACAGATTAATTATCTCTCCCTGTTTATCACGAATGTTAAATGTCTCACTCTTACTGTTTCAAATTGTTGAATATTTTAATCTCCTAATACTTCTATTTTTGATTCTGACATCTTACTGTAAAAATAAGATATTTTTGGTCTCCATCATTATGATGCTGTAAGTGACTGGAATTATTATTTCTAATATATAGTGGGTTCTTTTAAAATGTTGGCATTGTGTATATCCATAACAAGTTCTATTAACTCTCATTCCATGATGAAATTAACATTTCTCAGAATGAGTGTTAGGAACTGTTACATACAATCTAGTTATTACAATATAACTCATGGTTGTGTGCAAGATGGACATTGCAGTATATTCTACCCAGTTCAAATCTTATGCTTCATTTTTATTTATGCTAGAATCCAGATGTCACCATACTAGAGATATTCAAGAAAACACTAATCACAACTTAAGAGGTGAGGGGGAAGATTGGTTGGAGGGAAATTGTGCAGCGAGAGTCAGCTAGAATTTGTAGATTTATGGTACAGTGAAAATTTCCTAGAATTTAAGAAGGTGGTTCTAATGAAGATTCCTAGCAATGGGAGATACAAATCTCAATAGGACTTTGGACATCTCTTGTTGCTAGACTAGGCTTCCACTGGAGGGATTGGGTTTTGTTAAACTGAATGAAATGGGCCAATGGGGACCCATGGAAATCCTCCCCAAACCCAGGCTGTTGCTTTCCATGAACTGACTACAGGCACCTTTGTCAAGTACAACACTCACACAATTCATAGAACATGGAGAAATAGTGTTAGTTCCAACATAAAGCCTTCACCCTATGTTCTAGAGTCTTTTGTGTCAAAAGGTACTACCTAAGTAGAGACATGGGTAGGAACCAATACATAGAACCTTTGACCTCCAGTCTCTTCTACCTGAAACATATAATAGGGCAAGGGTGGCACATAATCTTTGCAAGTAATGTCTGATCTGACTTAAGACCGAGTCTATGAGAGGGAACCCATGTTTAACAGCACTTGAGTAACAAAGAGTCAGAGAAGAGGCAGCCCAGAGGTCTAGAATAAAACCAAGTAGTACTAGTCTTTAAAAAAAAAATAAAAGAAAAAGAAAGTATTGAGAAAATTATTCCTAAAGGTATTCTGATATGATACACTCATAGATCAGTGTCTTATTGAGTCATCATCACAGAGACGTCCTACAGTCAGATATTAAGTGGAGAAACAGTGTAAGTGAGAGGTCCCTATCAGCCACCTCCCCTCAGAACTCATAGTGTATATATTTAGCTATTACCTTGGTATTTTTATGGCACTCTTGACTGTGAGAATATCTTTTACATTATCTTGGGACTCTTTTTCTCCTGTAGATTTGCCCTATCCAACTTCAATATGATACTTTTACTTAAGCTCGTAATATGTTATTTAGTCCTGTTTGGTTGTTATCTGCTAGAAGCCTGTTCTTCTTAATGAGAGAGAGTATGGAGAGGGTCTGGAGTGTAAAGGAGGTGGGGAGAAACTGGAGAGCGAAGAGGGAGAGGAAACTGTTATCAGGATATGTTGTATGATAAAAGAATCTATTTCCAATAAAGATAATGGGAATGGAACAAAAACAAGAAATAAGATATTTTGTATATAGAGCTATAACGTCATAAGTTGGTTCTGAAAAGACTGTGAATCTAGGTTCCAAGTAGGAGTCTAGTTGAATGTATTTATATCTAATATGTGAGGCTTAGAGTTTGTTAGCTATAATTAAGAAAGTAAGATTTTAAAATTATTCTTACTACAGTATAACAGTCATGGCCCTTTTCAGTCTGAAAAACATAAAATTAAGTATTTTAAATGCTGGAGTCCCTGAGACCATATTATATGTTTAACCTATGAGCATCTATGAGTGCACTTTAACTGCAGTATAAGGTAAAGACTTGCTTTTTGGAAGTGTTCCCAAGTTTTCCATAAACTGTTTTTATGCAAGCCATGTAAAATATGTGTTAGTAAGATTCTGAACACTATGCCCTACAAATATGCTCACCCTGTCAGAAAACTGCCTAGTAATTTTTCCATGTAGAAGTTCATATAACATGAAAAAAGAACACAACAAGAAGACCACAGCTTATTAAAGCAGGGGGGTAGTTTTACAGTTTGTAAAGAATAATTATAGATCATTAATTTTGAAATTAAATACTGTGAAAGAAAAAAATGAGAGTTCATATTAAAGTTTCTTTTGTGGAATTACAAAAATAATCTTAATAAGTAAACACATTTTAGTAAAATAAAAGTTTTACAAAGATCAAGCAAGATAACCAAGAAAAAATTACAGAAACCCACAAACTACTCTCTATTTCTATTATTACCCACAGATATTTCTTTATTTCCCTCTTCCTTTCATAATCATCTTGACTTGCTAGTTGTTAGTCTTACATAAGCCAAAATTGACCATTCATATCCTAGGCCCCTTACTTAATTCTGCTGATGACAGGATTAAAGAAAAGAGAAGAGTAGATAGAGATAGCAAACATCAGAGTAAAGGGAAAAGGAAGGGAGGAAGGACTGAGATTGTAGATTATAGGTAAACAGGTGATAGGCAGACAGACAGTCAGAGAGACACAGACAGACAGATAGACAGACAAACTGACGGATGGTTGGTTGATTGGTTGGATGGATGGATGGATAGATAATTAGTTAGACCACATAATTTGATTTAAACGTTAGTTAGACCACATAATTTGATTTAGCCATAAAGGGCAAATGGTTTAAAAAAATGATGGCATTATGGGAAGAAGAAGCGAAACTTAAATCAATGGCCATGAAAGAACATGTGTGTTTGCTCTCTATCAATGGGAAAAAGGGACAATCACCAAGGAAAGGGCATAGCAATTAATACTAAAGAGAGGACTCATTAGGACTTTCTGGGAATGTACAAACTGGGAATAGAAAAAAAACAGAAATGAAAAACAGAGATTGAGTGACACTAAGGCTATAGATAGAACCAAGAGTGAGCATTAGGAAATCTATGGCATAGTTTGCTTCCAAAGGCTAAATGGGAGCACCCTGACCAGGCATCTAGAATGAAAATAGAACTAATTACAAGAAAAATTCCATTAAAATGAAGTTGACCTGACATTGGATTAAAAGATTTGTTAGAGAAGAATGTCAGAATAAGGGAGGAACTCTGCCTGAAAGCAAAACAAATTCAAGAGTATTGGAGCTCAAAAGTCAGTAGGCTAGAAGCCTAACAATGCCCACTCTTTCCACTACTCTGTATTCCTTTTATAGTGGGAAGAAGGAACATAGTATCTCAGAAACAGATAATTAGCCAGTTAGTGGAATGCACTTATTATGTATTTGTCTTTTTATTTCTGATGACCATTTTTAGACTGTTATGAACTGTTACTTAATAAACAATAGATATTGTTCAGATATCTTTAAAGAACAAATGAGTTACCCTTTACTGTACACATTTATAAATATATATATATATATATAGTTATGTTATACATTATTCACTTTGATGTTTGTATGCTTTACTATACATTTTAGGCTAAACCATAAAATTATTATCTATGTACAACTGAATCCATATTTAAAAATATGGTAATGCAGACAAGTGTGTCCACATGATTTGCTTAGGATACTTGATTGTCAATGGCTAACAGGAATATAACTAAATGTCTTTAATCATATTCCAATTTTCATTCATTAGGACAAAAAAACAAAAGTAATTGTAGGCAATAAAAATATTAATGGGTTTGTGATGAATGTCCTCCTCGAGCACTTCTGAAAATGAAGATGTACTATGCTCTTACAACCGCTGATTTTAGCTTTAATGGAAAGAACATTGGATCTGAATTCAAACAGGATGGAACTTTGCCACTTTTGTGCAAGCACCCACTCCCTCAGAAGATACTGTGGTTGTCAACTTAGGTTTGTTCATCTTTAAAGTAGAATGTAGTTGATTATCTCCCAATAAATAGAGAGATCATGATATTTATAGCAGATAACAAATACCTATTATTGAACTGACTAGAAAGAAAGATAAACACAAATAGGATGGTTTCTCTCAAGCAATATCATATTGAAGGATCACTGATGTTAAAAGGAATTGATTGATTTGAAATATATGAAGAAGAAAACACGAAAATGAAGTAGAATGAAATTTCTACTCTTTTAATTGCTTTGCCTTATAGTACTCTGCAGGTGACATTGTAAACAAGAGCAGGTGTTTCTTTTATACAGGCAAATAAAGTAGGAGTTAACTACATATCCTGTGTAGAGTGCAAAACTCTAAAATGTACCATGTTAAGCAGAAAATCATAGAAAATCATCAAGATTGCAATATGGAAATGTGATGAAAACCTCATCAAGAAACCAGAAAATTTATTAAAAAGCATATCTGTAAAACCTCACTATATTTCATGTTTCATTGTCTTAATTTCTTTCATCTGCAAAATTATTCCTCTCACCTTTGCCATTGGATTTTTAGATTGATATTTCTTAAAAAATGTTCCTTTGGAAACACAATTGATGATGATCTCAGGGCAGTATCATAAATAAAGGAGAAAATAAAAATAAAACTATTTAGCAGCAATAATTATGAAAATAAATCAAGGATCCCCCAGGCATGTGGTATAAGTTATAAACAATATTTTGATTTATGATAATTATGGGTAAATTTGCCATTATGATTCTAATACAACACATAAATGCCTTGGCTTCTCTCCAATATCTTTCTCTTGTACATGTGCCCAGTGCACCATTAACACATAATTCTGTACCTGATTGATTTATTTTGTGATCATTCATTTTCTTTAATCTGATTATGAAAAAGTAATGCCATATTGGAGTATCTCTGTGTTCATTTACAACAATATTCAATGGTTGTGAAATTGAGGTTAAAAAATATATACACATATTCAGCAACATATATGACACTCATAAGTTAAAATTTTATTGGATAATTATGATGCTGCAACATTAAAATATTACAGATGTATAGAATCATAAATAGAAACATGCTATCAGGATTTGACCTGTGCTCTATAACTACATGAAATGCTGTTAGCAGAAACTGCTCATTTGCTTCCTGGCATCCCAGACCCAAAAAAATCACACAGAAACTGTATTAATTACAACACTGTTGGCCTATTAGCTCAGGCTTCTTATTAACTGACTCTTACATCTTAAATTAACCCATTTCTATTAATCTGTGTATTTCCAAGAGGCTGTGGTTTACTGGTTAAGGCTCTGTTCTGGTGTCTTTCTCCTTTGGCAGCTACATGGCATCTCCTTGACTCTGCCTACTCTCTCTATATATATCTCTGTTCAGTTTCACTGACTTTACTCTGCTAAGCCATTGGACAAAACAGTTTCTTTATTAACCAATGGTAATAAAATTCACAGTGCAAATGAGGGTAATCCTACATCAAAATGCCTGGTAGTATATCATAAGACCTAATGGCTTTGCATCATAAATTGAGAAATTTGAGTGGTTAGTCACATTTATAATACTGATATTTCAACACAGGGACCAATGATCTCTTTTGTTGCTATTTATAGTGAAAGATAGAGGAAAAAAAAACATTCTCAAGAACTCAGTTATTTCTCAGGGACAGAATCCCAACTAGAAAAAGGAAGCATGAAACTAGAATTCCCAAAAGGGATAAACATTTTTAAGAAAAAAAGAAAAAATGACCAAAGATATTTTTTCTTTCTTTTTGCTGGTAAACATTACTGGAACTTATTATTTAGAGGTTGCCAAATTCCACTCAGGATTTTTGAGACACTGTATGTAAAATACTACTCTTCTAACTTCCTTCTTACAAAATAATTGTAAGATTAACTAAAGAAGAAAAAATTGGGAAATCTTAGGAAAAATTAGAAAATGTCATGGTGACTCTTCTTTTTCTTTTTATTCATGTGAATTTATGCTTAACAAACCGACTGTAGATTTCATTTAGTTACATTCCATGTGAACTTTGTATTATATATTTTATAATTTAATAAAGTAAGTTTATTAATATTGTTAGAGATATACACACATCTCTCTGTTATACACTGGAAAATGTCAGTTCACACTCAGTTGTCTGAATTAAATAGCTTTTTGGAATGCCTACATGCCTTAAACAAAAGCAAATAGCAAAAGTCACCTGAATGCATTTTCATGCTTCACACAGATACCCACAGACTCATAGCATGTCCTCCTTCTTTCAAGAGCACTCTTTATTTTTCTGTCTGTCTCTCTGTCTGTCTCTTGTCTGCTTGTCCAAACTCTGCAAGGCTGTGCCTTTATGATTCTTTATCATTATCCTGTCAGCAAGTCAATGATTCTGTCTTATCTTTCTATAGGAATCCCCCTGCCATGAGGAGATTATTTTAACATAATTTTTTTCAAACTGGCTAATGGAATCATGTACAGCACAGACTCTCTCTCTCTCTCTCTCTCTCTCTCTCTCTCTCTCTCTCTCTCTCTCTCTCGGTATTATTATTAATATGCTGAGTATGATAAGGAAGCAAGAATGATGATGTAAAGAAGATCCATTAAGTGAGCATACACTTCCACACTGAAATGGTAAAATATCATGATTAAAAGTGACTAAATTTTCACTTTTGTGGTATAGTTCAAGAAGGAGAATTCAAATTGTGAGAAGGCTTGGAATCTGGCCCCAGGACAGGAAACAGAGAGATTACATCCATATCCACATTCAGAAAGTCAAGAGTGAACTGGAAGTGGGGTGAGACTACAAACCCTAAAAGTGTTTTCGGTTATTTGAGTAGGAATGGACCCCATAGGCTCACCGATTTGAATACTAAGTCACCAGGTAGTAGCAATATTAGGAGGTTGGGCCTTGTTTGAGGAGGTGTATCACTGGGGGTGGGCCTTGAGGTTTCAAATTCTCAAGCCAGGAGTAGTTCCTCTCTCTGCCTGATGAATGTGGACCCAGACATAGAATTCTCAGCTTCTCTCCAGCACCTGTGTGCTGCTATGCTTCCTGCCCTGATGATAATAGACGAAACCTCTGAATTTAAGAAACCCAAATGAGATGTTTCTTCTATAAGAGGTTTTGTGATCATGTTATCTTTTTACAGAGATAGAAATCCTAACGAGGATCTAGTGGCAATCCTCCACATACATGATGTTCTATACCCTACTGAACCAGGATCATGTGTTCCAACATATGAGCCTATGTAAGGCATTATTTTATTATTAATATTATTATTTGAGACAGGGTTTCTCTGTGGAACATCCCTAGTCCCTAGTTGTCCTGGAACTAGCTGTTGTAGACTAAGTTGGCCTCAAACTCACAGAGATCTTCTTGTCTCTGCCTGCAAAGTGCTGGGATTAAAGGTGTGTGCCGCCACCGCTCAGCCCTGGAAGGCATTTCTAATTCAAACCACAAAACAAAATTCAGATTAAGATGAACATTATAGTAGCTTTTTAATGATATACATTTATAGATACAGATCTTGAGAGAGGGGAGGAAGGGAAGTGGGAAAAATAAATAGATCAATAAAAACAATAAAAAAGAAATATACAGATATGGAACTAATATATATGTGTATGACTAAAATACCAAAATTAAAGCAAATCTTGGAATGTTTAATAAGACAATTCTAGAAGTAATTATTTTAAAGTAGTTTAGTAGATTTTCATTGTGCAATGCCATATATTACATTCAAAAGATGGTCAGAAAAAAATAAAAGAGTGAAGATATCCTCAAGCATTCGAATTCTCCAGGGAAAGCAAAATTGTTCCAAATACCTAAATAATTGAAACTGTAGTCCACTAAATAAAAGAGTAGAAAACCATACTTTATAGTATAATTGTTAGCACACTTTTGTTTATCAAACTGATAATATTTAAATAACATTTATTTTTATGTTTATACATTTCAAATGTAAATCATTTATTAAAATCTCCATTTGAAAAATTTGACAAAATTTCTCAGTTATGTTGTGTATCATAGCACTGTTCTAGTCATGCTTTAAAATTTCAGGAGAATTCTCAAAGTAACTAGAAGTTAAGAACACTGACTCAGACATGGTAAGATCTCATTTAAAACCCATTTTATGGGTTGTATTATGATTAAGTGGTTAAGATTATCATTTTTTACCAAAGACCAAAATTCCAATTTCAGTTTCCAGCACCCATATTGGGCAACTTACAACAGCCTATAAATGTAGCCCTAAGAAATCTGAATCCTGCTGGAAGCGAGTGCACCCCCGCTTGAATGAGCATTGGTGACATGACCATGAACATGTGAAGGTCCAGAGAGTCTCAGACCCATGGGGATGCCAAAGCCTTCCTTGACCTGAGTATGGAATTTAGCAAGTGAAGAAATTATCAATTACATCTTCCAAAATGACTGCAGTCTGATATCTCGCTCCTGCAGAGACCTGTGCCTAGACTGCTTTGCAGCCCTTCAGGTTAAGATATATATAATAAATACACTTCATTTCAGAGCTGCTTGTTAGAGTACGTGACCTGCCTAATGGCAGACTTTTTTGTGTCATGTGTCCACTGTTTCTTCATGCACCATCACCCTAGTCAGATCAACCACAGGGCCATTCAGTCTGAGGCAGGTGCCTTCTTCTGGAAGCCTTTGGCACCAGAAACAACATGTACCCATCCACATACACAGACATATGCATATGTGCATATATAAAATTAAAATCTTAATAAAAACTGTGTATTTGCTACAGAGTTTATCTAAAGCCAAGTGATATAATTCCTATGTTATGGTACTGTAGTAATATTTAGGTTATTAACTTGTGCATTATGTATTAATACACACATACACACATATATGCTTCACGGTACAAAAAACTTGCTAAATAACATTGTTTTCAAGCCCACAGAAGTTTTCATTATCCCTGAAACGCTGACATATTAGTACTGTTCTTGAGAATTATGGATGACACTTCCAATAAAATATTGTTTGATAAACTCAACTGCATTACTATCGTAATTGAAAAGATTCAAAACAATTTAGTATTTAAATGATTTTTTTGTTGGATGTTGCTGTCAAATTACTTTAAACTCTTTGCAGTTTCTCAATGATTATTCATTAAACTTGTTTTAAATAGAAGACACAAATTTGCCTCTGCTCAAAGTTCATCTGTATACAAAGCAGAATGAAGTAACGTGTTTCCACAATTACTCCATGTTTAATTAGATTTCCTTTACATTTGAGTTTTCATTGTGGTTTTCTTTTTCTTTTTGGGGGGAGGTGGTAGTGGTTTGTACGTTGATTTTTTGACACAGGATTTCTCTGTACAGCATTGGCTGTTCTGGCATCATATTGGAGATCGAAGGATCGTCTGTCCTAGAATCTACAGAGATCTGCCTGCCTCTGTCTCCCAAGTGCAGGTAGGTTTAATATCTTTCAAACCCCTAACACTTACAAAAACAATATTTTCTCTGATATTATCTCCTATATTTGTTTTCATGAAATGAAGTGATCTTAAATTGAATTATAGCCATTTAACATTAATTGATGTCTCAAAATTATAGGGGTTCCTATGCAAGACCATCTTCTTTTACTCATAAAAATACTTATGCAGATAAGCAAATTTCTGAAATTAGTCAATCAGGCAAATACACAATTGAGTAAAGTCTCAATTCATTTGTACATGCTGGATTTATATTGTTAGTTTTCATTTTCTCCCAATGGATTGGTAATGGCATTTGTTTTGTAAGAGTATCATATCTTATCATCATCCACTTGAAGAGACTGGTCACAGATATTTAACTGATTTTTTTTGTGTACATGTCAATCACTTATGGTTTTATTCACAGCAGTTTTACAAAAACTGTTTTTGTCATTCAGTTAAGATCTGATCTTTCCAATCCCTGGCTCTACCGATAGCAGGAAAATAAATTCAACTCACTGTTTTAAAAAAGTTGTTTTGAGAACTACACTTGCAAAAACTGAAAGGAGTGTTCCTAATAATGATTTCTATCTTCATGTGACCTGAATCCTATACAGAGAAGGTCCTGACCCTACTTCAATTTCAACATCAAAACACTAATTTTACTTTAACTTGACCTTGCATCTGTTTTGAAACTATAAGTCCTAAATAGGCATATTTCTTTGCCCTGACTTAAGCAATATGTCGTTCTCATTGCTCACAAAGCTTACAGAGATGGTTTTCCCTCAACTGTACTCCAGAGCAAAGGAACAGCCCACTGTAAGACTATCAAAATACAGAATTCTTCAAACAGCATAAGGAAGGTACATAAAGTGCCAAATACATTGGCTTAAAAGTTTCTGCTATTAGTGTTGCACTTGTATTCAACTTTCCTAACTTTTATGCTCAAAATAACTATAGAAATAGATTAATAATATGTATAGATATAACATACAGCTCCATGTTATAATGGAATTTATAGTAAATAAATCAAAGAAACACAATTTTAATTAAAATAATGTAAGAAACTAAGTATTTTGCATATGTTTGTGATTGCACAACACACAGCTACCATAGGGGTATGATGCATTACTTAGCTTCATTATTTACATTATTGAGCTGTGACTTCTCATAATATCCCCTGTGCTATTATCTAATATACAATAAAATATTTACTGTAACTAAGGAAGTTTTCATTGTACATCTATTATGATTAGCAATAGAATATTTAGAAAAAATTATATATTAGTAATCCTTGCCTGTATTTTCAACTTTTAGAATTTAAATTGCCATAAAATATGTGAAACTTTCTATGTTCCTAGAATTGATAAATATCTATAAAACTTTCATCATGCTTTTAAGATATATGAAATAGAAAACTATGCCATAACCATAACACATTTATTTGAAACAATTATTGGTGTTTAACCTCTAGATTAATAAATATTTTGTGTTTTATTTAGTTATATGGCAGTGACATCCATTGCCAAAAGCACTTAAAATAGTTTTTTTAAAAAAATTTGCCATCTAAATTTAATTTCAGAAAAATTCCTAGTAATTCTTTTAGCTAATGAACATAAGCTTCAAGGTATTTACACTTTATAATTAGAGAATATGCCATAGATAAGAGAAGGACTGACAGGGCAAAAAAGGAGATGGGAAAGGAGAGGAAAGTGTTGGAAGTCATATATGAAATATATCATACATATTCATATACTCATATATGAAATTCTAAATATTGAAACAATTCATATTTGAAAAATAAAACTGTAGAGTCTTTAATATTCTTTCAAGTGTAAGAGCTAAATTTATTTAGTGGAGTGATTAGAACTAGTAGTAAATATAGACATTACAGGTTTAAGAATGTTTATGTTTGCAAAAACAACTCTGTATTTAAATGGGAGAAAATATTGGAGAGATGCCAGTTACTCATATTAAACTACTTGGAAGAAGACAGTTGTTTCAAACATGAGACATAGTCCTGTGTATTTACCTAGCATTTGATGATCTATTCAGTAAGACCAGTATGCCTTTTTGCCATTGAAGTCTAAGAAAAGTAGGAAGACTTATGAAATAGGAAAATGTGAAACCTTTAGAGTAGACATAAGGTAGAAATCTATCACATCATAGATATCTTTAAATCTAATATCTGTAGATGCCCACATGGTAGCCAGAAGGTGACTCTATTTATATAAAATGTTAAGATGCAGTCTATATATTTTAGTATATGTTCATATTTAATGCATTATACACATATTTTTAAGGAATGATATTTTTATTGCAATGTGTCTTTAGAACACTTTAAAAAGCACACCAGTTTTATTTATCTATTTTTATTCTGAAGCAAACTTAATGTAAACTGAAATATATAAATCCTAAGTATACAATTTTATGTGTTCTGACAAATATAAAAATACATGGAATAAACTTGAAAATCAAGACATATAAACAGTTCAGCAATTCAGCACAGGAGAAAGTTACTTTCTGGCATCCTCGACTGCTTCCCTCTGGGGAGAGAAGTATCTCCTTCTGTCACCTTTCTGTCACCACAGATCACTTTCTAGAAGACTGACATAAGTAAAGTCACATTCTGTGCAATTGTGTGCCTGACATACTTCTACATGATGTTTTGAAGATATTTATATGTTTGAATGCATTGGTTAGTGGTTTTTACAATAAAAACACATATGAGTTGGTTTATATTATTTTGCTTTATGTACAGCACATAGACAATCTCCAGTTTAAAATTTCATTTACAGATTAGGGCATTATGAAGCAAGAAAACACTATTGTAGGAGAATCTGTGGGTTTTCAATCCCCTGGTTAACTACTAAGAATGGGCAGGCATTGTCAGAGATACTATGATACACTCAACTTCATTATTAAAAACCTGAAAATTCCTACTCTTTTGCAGTGTGTTTCTATCTTTCTGTAGTTTAGATCTTAAAAGAACTCAGAAATACAGGTGCTGTAACTCTCCACCCCTTCCCCTTGCCAAGTAGCAATGTACAATGATATTGTCTTTGGAACATCAGTAGAACACGACTGTCTGAATTGATGAAGCCATTTGTAAATTTATAGTTAAATGCGCCGTTGGCTACAATGAAACTGTAGGAACTGGACCTTAGATGAAGGAACTTGACCCTTTGGGGGCATATTTTGTCCCTAACCTTTTCCTTTGACCTCCCTTTTGTTTCCTGGAAGCTATGAGGTGAGCATCTACCATATATTCTAGAAGGTTATTCTGTTTCAGAATAAACTCAGAAACAGGAAGACAAAGTAACATTAAATTTAAAACAAACCAAAAACCAACACATACACACAACAAGCAAACAAACAATAGCAGCAACAAAACAACAACAGAGTTTCTCAATTCTTCATTTAAGTATATTTCTTTCCTGTATTTTCAGAGACAGAAAATGACTTAAATAACAACACATTCTATTGTTAGTCTTTTGATTTTAGATAGTTGGCTGTAGAGAAGCAGTTAGTACTCAGCAATTTTTAATTGCACTGCTCTTTTGCCTAGTGATGTAGAGCAACTGCTGAAAGGGAATGAATATTACACAATTAAAATTCAATATTAATAATGATTTCTGGAAAGAGGGTTACTTTTCAATAAAATTGTTTCAAATAGAAGTTTACTATGAAATTTACATTCTATATTACTCATCTTTCAATAAATATATTTTAGTTGTCTACTCTCAGATGGCAAAATATACATGTATAATATATATGCATTTTAGTCTTGTGTAATGACAATCCTTATATAAATTACTCCACAAAAATAAGAAATAAATTTTTCTTCTCTCATTGTAAACAGAAAAATTCTGAAACAATTTTGCATACATGGCATATTAAATTACTTTTAATTTTATTGACATGCACATTGACCTATACTGTGTTGATAAATTATTGGATTGATTTGTACAGAAATAAGAGGATTAGAATTCATGAGAAAATTACAATTTACACTGATCTTTGTAAACTCAATAAAGCTCTAGTTCTATTATAATTACCATAAAATGAGTTGCTACTTTACAAAATGTCAATGTGAGTGCAGTGATTAGATAGTTCTACACACAAAATTAAATGACTACTGAAAAATAAGAGTACATTCTCAGATTCTCACGTTTCCAAATATGACATTTTATGAATAACAATAGATCTATATATGTGTTGGGTGCCAAGTGAATAATATGTATTGCTCCTTTTTCAACATAACTTATTTAATATTCTATAAGACCTATAAAATTTGAAATCTGCCCAAATCTACACATTACATAAACACAATTATATGTATACATGCGTGTTGTATATGTATGTACTTGTAAATGAATATGCTTCTGATTAGTGTCTAAGAAAAAATAAAGTCTCATTTCCTATTAGCAGAAAGCAGAGGGATAAGACCAAAAGTTAACATTACTAGGATTTTGAAAAAGCCATCTCACACTTATACCTGTTATAATTAAATGTTTATCATCCCTCATTTTTGTAAGGCAAATGCCTTGTTAAACAATCTAGATTTGCTCAATATTCAAAACAATTCTGAACGATTATATTAAAATTGCTTGGTATTAGGCTATTTTTCTCACTCTAATATTTCACATTTCATACTTTCCATTTAACAGTAACTGACTTTTATTTAATAAGCTGCAAATTTTCTCTCAACACATTCATGTTTTCTGCATTTCTTTTTACACTCTGCTTCATTCTCAGCAAGTGTAATAAAGGTAACAATTGATTAATGTTTTTCTGATGCCCTATTTTTAATTATGGATAAATACCTCTTATTGGTTAAACTGTATTCAGCAGTATTTGCTATTGAAAAAGGTCTGTTTTTTTTTATTAATTCCATTCTATTTTCTTTTGTGTGTGCTCAGTGATACAAAATGATGGAGAAAATCCACAGACATAATGCTGAGACAGTAAGTGGGTACAACTGTGTGCATATACTTGAAATGCAATTATTTTGGTAATGTCAAAATATTCAGCAGGCCTAGAGTAAAAAAATTTCTCGTATAACACATTGAGCAAAGTTATTTCACAGATTTTATTAATGCTGCATATTGCATTCATAGCCCTCAAGAAATACAAACATATAATTTCTTTTATTTTCATCAACTCATTTGGTCTATGTCTGTTAAAAATAGTTCTGATTGTTTTCCATGCAGAGAAACAGTTTCCAGAAGTTGTAAAGCATAAATTCTTCAAGGAACCAGCATTTTGATACCATAATGTTCCTCACGGCTTACTTCTGATGTCTATACTTTTCCGGAGGACTGTCACTAGGTTTCTGCTAATAAAAACCACATTTCCAGTCATCCAAAACCAGCATGCCAGTTGTAGCATAGGCGTGCCTGAGAAAAAGAAAACTCTTAAACTACTTGTAAATCCAAGGTAAACGCATAGATTTTTAATATTTTAATAACGAGAAAAATGGGTCTATGAAATAAAAACTTCATGATGATATATCCCATCTCTTAGCTTCAAACAGACAAAACCACCAAATGATTCTCTATATCTTTTTCCCCCTTTCTTTTCTTTTTATCAGTTCCTCTGACTAAAATTTAGGGGCTAAGTCCATGCTCTCAAGATTTGGAGATGCAAAACAAACAAACAAAAAAAACATAATAAAACAAAGATAAACCACAAAATGCTTACTCTGGCAAGATATCAAATTATATTGTAAATAACAAGAGAAAAATACATTTAATACATATTAATTCCTAGAATTTAAATTAATAGATGGACATTGGTAGATTTCTTGACGTAATTAATCCTCCTACAATTTGACGTAGAAAACAAATCTTAAGAGACCCATAACTACAGGTCTGTGAGAAGAAACTTAGCCTTTGGGGAGGCGTGCAGCTGCGTGCAGCAATTGCAAATGCAATACTGCCACAAAATGCATTTTATCTGGGAGGACCAATTATACGTAATTGTAGTCAGGGAAATGATTACCTGTCTTCTTTGTCTTAGCATAGGTCTCTAAGCTTCCATAAGATCAGTTCTTCCAGTTATTTATGGCACCTTGTATTAGTTTAAAATGTCCATCTTCTTTTGATGAGGATGTTCACAGACTCTTAAACATTTTATTCTGTTACAACTAGATTTTAGTTTGTGTGATTATTTTTTACATTATTATCTTACTTGTGATGTGCCTGTGTGTGTGTGTGTGTGTGTGTGGTGAAAATTCCAGTTCTAATATATTTTTCTCTTTTACTTTAATGAGAAGTAAAAATTGTAAGTAATATATATTTTTTTCTTTTTCGAAATTAATCAGATCTATCATTATGTAAAAGACATACATCTGTTTCCTTCAAAAATATTTTATTGAGTGATTAAACTTTTAAATCCTAGTTTTATTATATTATATTATCAGTAATCATGATTGAAATATTTATTTCAAAATAAATTAGTGTGTTCTTATTAAGTAGGTTTAAACTATTTGAATTTGTTCCATTATGTTTGAACAATACATTTATATATTTGCTATTCTTTGACTTAATGCTCATGCTACAACTGAAAGAAATGACAGGTTTTTTCTTGGTATTACTTTGTATTTTCAAACAAAGCATTTATAATGTTTCCATGGAAAGTGATCGTCAAAAATAAATAACAGAGGTACTTCTGCCATCGCAGCACTGGAGCCTTGTACTCATGTCATACCCACGGCTTCCAAAAAACAGAAACAAGAATAATTTATAAATCTATCTTTAAAAAAAATCTTCATGTCGTTTCCAGAAGTCAAAATGTATTTCCTCTTGAACATCTGAACATGCAGAAATGATAGTTTCTCTTAGTCAAGACAAATGAACTGCATCCTTAGTTGGGTATTAAGAAGTGTTTCTCTCAAATGTGAGGTGAAAATAATAAAGTTTTATATTTATGAGATATATAAAATTACCTATAAACTAATGATGGCCAATTCAAAAGGTGTGACTTAAAAATGCATTTTGTATATTATTTAGTAACTATTCAGTATTGGCCTATAGAAATCCACTGCAGGCTTGTCAATGTAAAAAATACTTAAAATAATCATGGATTTATATAACAAAGAAGTAGAAGAGATGAAGGAAGATTTGTAGTTAAAGGGATTGCAGCTAGAACTGTTTCGCCTCCTTCAGTTTCATTGCCTGTTCATTGTTATTATTGTCATATAAAAAGTGTGTATGTCTGTGTTTCATATGTATTTGCTTTGCATGTATTTGTTTAATTTCAAACTTTTAACTAGTCTTTTTTCATTGAAGGTCTGTTTGTGTTTTTGCTTATCCAAATATATGTTGTGTGATTTATAAAAATTAGTGATGCCTTACTGGATGAACTTTCTATTTTTATACAGTTATACATTCATGAGGAGCGACAAACAACTAGAATAGTCCGACTTCCCTCTGCTGAAGACACATCAACTTATTTGTTCATCATCTATACCTGTCTGCATCTACAAAACCCTAGGTAATTTCACAGATACTATTGTGTATTTTGATTGTTTCTCCCTCAGTCCCTATTAGTAGAATTTTGAACTCACTCTGTGCATTTTTTAAATTTGATTTTTATAGTAATCTTTAATTTTCTTTGCCACTGGGCAGTGAAGTTCTAAGAATATATTTATTCATTAACTTACCCCCAGTGCTTGGATTATGCACGTTATATCAAAGGTAATTAAACTATTTGAAGCTTTATGAATGGAGGAATTGGCTCAAGGTGCTAGATAAGGTTGTGACCTTTTATATTAGGAGCTTCTGTAATAAGGAAGGCTATGTGTCCTTATGTTACTCAGTTTCCTTATCCTTCTCTCCAGATCTTTCTATGCCTGCAAAAGTCCTTTCCAAACCTTCAAAGATATCCGCAATAGAATCAAATCTAAATAATCCTTTTCACTGAAAAGCCTGATTCTATATTTCCAACATCACTATCCATTCCAGAATCTCCTATGTTAGCCAGAGACACCTCTGTGGTAGAAGAGAAAGCACGGTATCTAAGAATGTAAAAAGGAAAAAAATAAGTTCATGAGAGCAAAATGGGACAGAATGTCTGCTGCCAAGGATGCCAGACCTGGTCGGAGTATTCATATGGCTGTCTAGTTAATATTTGTTACTTGTTTCTTTCCAGTGGAAAAGAATGGCTAAATATGATCTCTAAATACAATGGGCAATAAATGCATTAACCCATCCAGAATGTTATGTACTTCTTTAACTAAAGCAATTACCATACTCGGTAGGAACTTTTGCAGGGTTATCATTAGGCTTCCCAGAAGTGCTTTGTGACAGACGAGGACTCTAGGACAGTACAATTGTCTTGGAATTCAGAGGAAGCTACTTCATATTTTAAGCAATCAGGTTATTCAATTTTAAAATTTAGTTACTCAAGGGAAACTACAAAATTATTTCCTAGCTTACTATTATCCAAATAAGGAGTATGTGGAGTTGAAAGGCTTGTTCTTACTGGTTTATAAAAATATGCCCATAATATCAGGAATATTTTTAGTATATGTGAAAATGCATGCTTCCAAATGAATGCAGACCAAGAGTGAGCTTTTAATCTTTTAGATTGGCTTTAAATTGATAATAACAAGTTTGAAAGATTCTAAATTTACTCAAATCACTAAACTTTAGTCATTATTTTATTTCTTTGAGTTTTCAGATATAACAATGAAAGAATCTATTAATTGTACATATCCATGGCTTCATTGTAATCTTTCTGTATTGAAGTCTGATTTTAAATGTGGACACATCAGAAATGATATTGTTTTAATATATACAACAGATTATAGTTCTCATGGAACCTTAAATGCAGCATTTTTCTGCAAAAATTAAAAATAAATATTAATAAAACAAAAGATAAAAACCATTACCATTGACTTTTAAGAGCATGATACATTACAACAAACCCGATATTATTATATTCACTGTCTTTTATAAAACCTACCCACATCATTGTTCTATGCAAGGAGCAATAACTAGACAAAAATACCAATGATACACTGTTCCTTTATTGTTCTTACTTCCACACATCACTCATTACCATGATACAGTCTTGCCAATGCTCACAGTCCTGAGAAATGACTCAACAGAAATCCATAAGCTATTGGACAAAACTTTTATTGTCTGAATTATTCTTTCTAATACTCTTAGCTTAAGTTTCAGGAGATTTTCCTGATTCTAAACTGCATTTGCCAGTCTTAACTTCATTATGCTCTTCCCTCTGGTACACATGAGTTCTTATTTCTTTAACTCACTGCTGATGTACTTTTGACCCACTCCTGTAACGTCTCAGCTCTTAAAACACAGGCACCTTATTGATTTTGTCATGCTGTTCTTTAACGCCTCATGCTTCAAGCTGAATTCAGGTCAGGAATCTCCTGAAATCAACTCTATTTGCTTATCCCCTTGAATTTTAAAATTTCAATTTAATGAATGATGAAGAATAATGTTATGCAAAAACTTTCCAAAATATTTATTGTTATATTTATTATAATTGTTTAGTTGCATATGTTCCTTAGTATAAAAAGTTGTTGTGTACTTGTTGTGCAATGAGGAATTGCATTTCAAAAATCTGAAAGGTAAAAATATTGACATATATAATTTCATACTTAGTATGGTAAATGTTAAATTCTAAGTTCTGTCAAATACAGTAACAGTATAAATCCAAAATACTTGAATGTATATAATATTACATATGCATATAGATACATAATTGTAGCTACCTATATTATGAAATTGATTATACCTATATTATGCAATTGAGTATATATTCCTGGATATGTGGGAAACATTATCATATATATCAGCTGTTTTGGCAAAATGTGATGAACATCTATTTTGGGCAAACACACACACAGAGACACAAACATAAATTAAAAATGATAAAAATTTAAAATAAAAAGATAACCTTAAATTAAATAAATGAAATGTGGCGATCAGAACTGAAGAACATATGGTATCTAAAAATAATTCAAGGCAAGAGAGACTAATAAAATAGTTATAACTCTCAAATAATACTCTGGGAAAAGTTAGGCAAAATTGACTTTTGCCTAATAATTAAATCTACTGTATCAATGACTAATTTTTTTCTGATATATAACTATAAAGAGACTGTAGGGTCTGAGGACAAACTGACACATTCCTACACCATAGTCAACACATAGTATTCTTGCGACTTAAGGAATGATTTAGGAATTTGCTATCTTCTGGATACTGAGAACAACCTCTGTCTCTTTCTAGTGTGATCAAAATTAAATAGTCAACATACAAGTTGTTCTTAATATGCAATGGTTCAACATGGATTTGCAGTTTGTTTTATCTTTTTCGTTGAAAATTCAGCACTTGGAATTTTGAATTTCATCTTTCCAGAATGAGTAATACACAGTATGATATACTACTATATCTAAATATAACTATGCATATAACTATGCAGTTACAATCTTCCCATGATTGCAAGAGTAATGGGCATCACCTTATATGGAGTTTAGGGGAATAAAACCTTCTTAGAAGCTCAGAGCATTCTATTTACTTAATTTAGAATTGTGAACATCATAAAATAATTCAAGGTTTAGTGACATAAGCAATATTTAGTGGCATAACTTAGGGTATTGCTTTGAGATTATATTTTTTTCAGTTGTTATATGTTTTATAAGAATTTTTATATGATCAAACTCATGGCTAAAGTCAATAAAAAAGAAACAAGCAAACAAATAATAAACAAGAAATCAATGTAACAAAGATTTTGTTCTTTGAGAAAAATAAATAAGTTCACCAAACCCTTAGAACAATTAATCAAAATATGCAAATTAATTAACAAAATTAGAGCTTGTTAGAGGGACAGAACAACAGACATCAAATAAATAAAAAGTATAAGAACATATTTTTAAAACCTGTACTCCACCAAATTTGAAAATCTGTAAAAATAATAATTTTCTCAAAACCACCTTCTACAAAAAAAATAAATCTAGATCATATAAACAATTTAAACAGACCTATAAACCCTAATGAAATCAAAGCAACGATTAAAGTTCTCACAAACAAACACACAAAGAGCAAAGGAACAAATTGTTTTAGCACAAAATTCAGCCAGATTATCAAAGAAAATCAAACCCCAATACTCCACAAATTATTCTACAAAATTGAAATAGAAGAAACATTTAAAATATACCCAAGAGATTCCCAATCATACTACAAAAGCGTTTGTTCAACTATGTTCATAGCAGCATTATTTGTAATAGCCAGAACCTGGAAACAACCTAGGTGCGCCTCAATGGAAGAATGGATAGAGAAAGTGTGGAATATATACACATTAGAGTACTACTCAGTGGTAAGACAAAATGCCATCTTGAATTTTGCAT
The DNA here is from genome assembly GCA_004026605.1 of Ondatra zibethicus. Taxonomy (NCBI): domain Eukaryota; kingdom Metazoa; phylum Chordata; class Mammalia; order Rodentia; family Cricetidae; genus Ondatra; species Ondatra zibethicus. Next base: position 31,005 of record PVIU01010624.1, on the reverse strand, counting down.
ATAAATGGATGGAAATAGAAAACACTATCCTTAGTGAGATAACCCAACCCAAAAAAATGAATATGGTATGTGCTCATTCATTAGTGGACTCTAGCCATAAACAAAGAACATTAAGCCTAGAGTTCACAAGCCTAGAGAAGCCAAATAGCAAGGTGAACCAAAAGAAAAACATATATAGATCCTCATGGAAATTGGAAGCAAACAAGATAGCAGGGCAAAAGTTGGGAGCACTGGGGTGGTGGTAGGGATAGGGGTGTGGTAGGGGAAAGGGAAGAGTGGGAAGGAGAAGGGAGAAGGGAAGGACTGGGGACAGCTTGGGGGAGTGGGAGGGTGGAGATGGAGGAAGGGCAGATATTGGAGCAGGGAAGAAGATATCTACATTAAGGGAGCCATTTTAAGATTGGCAAGATACTTGGCTCTAGGGGCAGCAGAGGAGAGGGTGCCTGAACTGGCTTTGTCCCATAGTCACACTGATGAATATCTTGAATATCACCATAGAAATTTCGTCCAATGGATGGAGATAGAGACAGAGACCCACATCCACATCAGAGCAATGGACTGAGCTCCCAAGGTCCAGTTGAAGAGCAGAAGGAGGAAGAAGATTAACAAGGAAGTCAGGGCCGCGAGTGGTTGGTCCACCCACTGAGACAGTGTGCCTGATCTAATGGGAGCTCACCAAATCCAGCTGGACCTGGTCTGAACGAGCATGAAATCAGACTGGACTCTCTGAATGTGGCTGCCAATGGGGGCAGACTGAGAAGCCATCGATAATGGCACTAGGACCTGTCTTTTCTGCTTTTTGGGACCCTAGTTTACTTGGATGCACACCTTCCTAGTCCAGGATGGAGAGGGAGGAGGGCCTTGGACATCCCACATGGTAGGGTAGCCTGCCCTTTCTTAAGGATGGAGGGGGAGGGAGGAGCCTTAGTGGGGGAGCGGGAGGAGAATGGGAGAATGGGGGGAAGTGTAAATTTTTGAATGGAAAAATAAATAAATAAATAAATAAATAAATGTGAATTATAGCAGTTTCATTACTACATCAATTTAAAGCAGACAAACTCAAATATTTCCAAAAATAATCAAGAACAAGACAAAGTTTTCCACTCTCTCCATACCTATTCAACATAATACTTGAAGTCTTAACTAGAGTAATACGGCAACTAAATGAGATCAAAGGGATGTAAATAGGAAGGGAAGAAGGAATTATTGTTATTTGTGCATGATATGATTATATATATAAAAGTCCCTATAAATTCCACAAAGAAACTTCTACAAGTGATTAACATTTTCAGTAAAGTAGCTGTATAAACACACTAAAATCCTTAGCCTATGTATATGCAAATGACGAAAGAACTGATAAACAAATCAGGGAGAGAATACCTTTCACAATAGTCTAATAAATATAAAATATCTTGTTGTAATTTTAAACAAGTAAGCAAAAAACATGCATGATTAAAATTTGAAGGAATTTATTGGAGAAAGTTGTCAGATAATGGAAAGATTTCCCATGCTCATACATCAGTACAATAAGTACGGCATAAATGACAATCATACCAAAAGCGATTTTTCGATTCACTGCAATTCCCATCAAAGTTCCAACACAATTCTTCATGGATCCTGAAAGGACAATTATGAATATGACATAGAAATGCATAAAAAACTCAGGATATCTAAAACACACATGAATAATTAAAGATCTACTGGAGATATTACCGTCCCTGATCTCAAATTGTACTAAAAAACTTCTCTAGTAATAAAATCAGCCCAGTATTGACACAAAAACAGACATGTGGATCAATGAAATTAAATTGAACATTTAGAATAATAACCAAGAAGTTAGGAAATTAAAGAGCTTATATAAGGCAAAAAAATTACTATCATTCAGACAAAGGGTAAACCTACAAAATAGAATGTTATACCAATAAAACATCCAATAAAGTAATAATATCCATAATATATGAGGAATTAAGAAAACTGGACATCAAGAAAAGAGATAACCCAATTAAAATGGGGTACAGTTCTGAATAGAACATTCAAATGGGGAAATTGAAATGGCTGAAAAGCATTTAAAGAAACATACATCCTTAGTCATCAGGGAAATGCAAATCAAAAACTACTTTAAGTTTCATTTTACAGTGATGTAGGAGTCCCCTCTGCATACCATTGGTTAATAAAGAATTTGTGTTGGGCCTCTACCAAGGCAGAATAGAGCAAGGCGAGAATTCCAAGCAGAAATGGAGGAGAAAGTAAGCAGAGTCATTAGGGTGCAATGGAGGTGCTGAAGGAAAAAGATGCCCCCACCACTGGAGCCACTGGATCCTTACTGATAAACCACGAGTCTTGTGATAAAATATAAAATAATAGAAATGGGTTAATTTAAGATGTAAGAGCTAGCTACAAATATTCTTAAGCTGTTGGCTAAATAGTATTGCAATTAATATTGTTACTGTGTAATTATTTGGGGTCTGGGCTGTCTGTAAAATGAATGAGCAGCCTCCTACTACATTACACTAATCAGAGTGGCTAAGATGGATAAAAAGAAATGACAGCTTCTGCTGGCAAAGATGTGGATGAAAAGGAACACTCTTCTGTTTCTGGTGGAACTGAAAACTTGTATATCCACTATGAAAATCAGGATGGTGATATCCCAGAAAGAGTGACATCAATCTACCTCAAGATGCAACTCTACCAGTCTTGGGCATATACCCCAAAGATACTTAATCCTATTACAGAAACACTTGCTTAACCATGTTCATTGCTGCTCTATTTTAATAGCCAGAAATATAAGCAAGATAGATGAACATCAACACAAGAATTAATAAAATATATGGTACATTTATACAGTGGAATATTCCTTATCCATAACATTTGCAAATACATGGATCTGCCTTGAAAAATCAATCATCTGAGTGAGGTAATTCAGGTCCAGAAAGACAAAAATGGTGTTTATTTACTTACATGTGGATGTTGGCTCTTCAAAGACAAGAAAGCTACAATCCATATACTGACAGAGATTGGGTAGAGAGCAGGGAAGTAGGTGAAGATAAATGTTCCCCATAGGAAGGGGAAATAGAATAGACTGTTAAGGATGTCAAAAAGTTTTGGGGACTGGATGAAAAGATCATGCAGAGAGTCAGATGGAGGTATTATGAGGACGGAGAGCTAAAAATAACAGTCATTTGAACAGTTATATGGAAACCCAATACAGTAGAAGGTTTCATATATGAAGATAATCTAAATGAAGTCACCAAATACTTCAGGAGACTGAAACCCAACTCACCATCTCTCATCATCAAATGAAACTTCCAGTACTGAGAATGGGTTACATCTAATTAATTTGTTCATCAAATGGGCCCCAGGGGAACTCTCAAACATACCACGCTATTTTCAATGCTATGGATTGTTCTCTACAAACTGATGGTAAAGCATTGTTGAAGACAACACCTATACAACTCATTGACCATGGAGAAGTCGAGCTGGTGGTTTCCCTGATGGACTAGTATTCATGGTACTGGAAGGTATTTAGCAACTTACCATAGAAGAAAGGTGAATACCAAGTCAGCTATAAACCCTTTGATCTTCAATAGTGACAAACCTGCATGATGTCGTTGACGATATAATAGTGGCACAAAGCTTGTGTCAGCAACCTACCAATATATGATTTAAAAGTCACTCCATGAAATGGGAACTTACACTCTTTGTTGCTTAGGTCACCAGGGAACTGAGAATAGATAGAACAGGGACCTAAGAAAAAATGAAATGCCAGTGTTCTCCTAAGGGAATGTAGCATAAAATGACTCTAATGACTTTACACTCTAATCATAGCTTTGTGTCTTGCTCAGCTATTATCACAAAAGCTTCCTCCTGCAGGACATGGGAACAACTATCGAAACCCACAGCAAGATAATACACATAGAGTTAGCAACCTTGAGATATTTAGTCTGATTTGTGATATATCCATGAAATCCCTCCCATCAGGAATCGGGAACTTCAGAAGAAGCAGAAAGAGTACAAGTGCCAGATGGGATGGAGGACTCTAAGAAAACAAGGCCCTGTATGCGTAGCAGTACCTATGTCCATATGGACTTAGAAATACTGAGGCAGATACACAGGATCTGACTGGTTCTGACCCTCATTAGGTTCTAGAGTTGGAAGGAGAAGGAAACATAGACACCTATCACTAAGGCAGAAATTATCAACTGATAGTCACTTACAAGTGAAAAATTAGTTGTATCCACTAGAGTCTCATTGAAGAAGCAAATTGCTCTTAAGGGTAGGAGCCATCTATGCAGTAGATGCTACCAGAACATGAACTCAACTGGCATTTTAGGGGTTTTCTTTCTTATAAGTCAGGACACTTCATTCTGTATTTATTTATTTTCATTTTTTGTTTTGTTTTTCGACTTTTGTTTTTGTCTGCCATACAGACCTTTTGCATATACATTATTGCTTCTGCTTTGGATATCTTCTATGGGATTTCAGCATGTGAGAACATGTATATCTCTGAAGTTGTATGCTTTTCTTTTGATTTTCTTGTTTTATCATATTCTTATTTTTTATTTTTAATTTACCTTATTTATTTTATTTTATTTTTTATTGTTGTTCAGATGCCAGTTTGTTTTCTAAAGAGTAACAGAAAGTGTATGAATCCAGATGGGAGGGAAGGAGGGGGGGAGGTGGAAGAAGAAACCATAATCAAAATATATTGCTTGAAAGAAAATCATTTTTTAATGAAATGAATAAGATAAATTTTGCGAGTATGCTATTTAAATCATTCCCCTCCCTACCTTCTCCCAACTCCTTCCATGCCCACTTTTTCTCAAATTTATGGTCTCCTGTTCTTCATCAAGTTTACATACATTATCTTCATGTATATGTATATAATATATATATGTACATATGTTAATGATAACTTTAATGTTGCTCATTATGTGTATTTAGGGCTGCCATATTGGGGCTGAGTAAACTATGAAGGGGCACGACCTCCCTTAAGAAGAAAAACTACAGGTAATTAGTAGCTGCTGAGAGTGGAATATTATTTGCCATTACTTACGCAACCTATATATGTCAAATAAAAGAAAATTATTTCTTCATATTTCCAAAAATATATCAACAAATTTCCAAGCATGCTGTTCTTGTAATATAAAAACTACCACATAATTAAGTAAATTCTCATTCATAGTCATTCAACATTCAAATAAGTTCTAATTGAAATGGATTAATCTATTTTAATCATGCAATAAGCTTTTATGAAAAACTGTTATATACATATTTATCTTAATGCAAGCAGTGAAGGTTCTACTTACTGAATTACATTGCAAAACAATGCATTTTAAACATTTGTCAAAAACTAGAACATATACAAATAAAACAATAACAGCCACTGTGTGATGTCAGGTACTAAAATTAATCAAAATTTTAAAAAAAACTGTAATTAATATTTTTAGAGTTTAAAAAAATATAAATCTTTTAATAGAATAAATACTGTTATATGGATTATTTCACAAAATTAAAATATATTTGTATGAAAAGTATCTGTAAACACAAATTACACTTCTTGTTTTGCCCAATATTAGTGTTTTAACTACCAGATTAAAAAATAATATATAGAATGATTACCAAATTGTATCAAAGATAGTATATGCAACATTAAATTTAATATTTATTATGGAGAATCTAGAAAGAAATATCTTACAAATAGCATAATATTTTATTAAGTGCTCTACAAAATAAAATTCTTTCATGAAATTTCCCTATTTTCAGAATTTGGTCCTGACGTAGGACAGGGTAAATGACCATATTGTTATTACAAACAATTTAGGAGTTTGTGGCTACCTCATTTGGGAGAGTAAATCTCATGAAAAATGTTCTTTTCAGATTAAATACTGAAATTAGAGCTAATTAAAAATTCATTAGTGAAATAGAACTCTATAAACATCATCCATCATTTTATAAGAGATAGTGAATATACGATTTCATAAAGCAATGTTTCCCTAATTCCTGAGTTGAATATCACAAACTAAATAGAAATGGCACATTCACGTTAATGAAGATGTTGTTCTTTCCTCTCTTTCCACACTAATGATGTGACTATTTGTAAATAATTACTATGTCTTTGAACTGGGTGTGAAATCAAAGAGTAAAACACTATTTATTCTTTTATGTTTTATCTGTTGTATTTTTTTTTTATATTTCTGTAGAAGAGTACAGAATTTACACCAAGAGGTAATAGGTAAAGGTAAACCAAAGGTCAAACTATTTAGGGTATTAATTTTATAATGTGAACTCGTGCTTACAAACATAGGAACTATCTACGCATTTTATGTGTAATGAATGCTTCTAATGTCCACTTGACACAAACTAACATCACTTGAATAAGAACATACAGCTGACGAAATTTTCTGGGCAAAATAAATAAGAGGAAAAATAGTTCACTAAGAATACATTGCTATATTTAAATTTAAAAGTCTTAAGGTGGAGAAGGGGCTTAGTAAGAAAGGGCATTTGCTGAAATCACACGAGCACCAGAGTTAAAATCCTCAGCAACCATATAAAAAAATCCAGTTATGGAAGCCCACATAGCTATATCTTCTGGGTTGTGATGCTTGGAGATATCGGAAATATTGTGTCTTCCCGGCTGCCAGCCTAGCTCCAAGCTCAGTGAGAAAACTTCTCAGGGAAATCAAATGGAGATTGATAGACCAAGACAGACAATATTATCTTCCAGCATCCACATGTGTACTGTACCACATCCATTCAACACTCGTATCCCCCTTCTCTCATTCATGCACATGTGTGTTCATGTACATACAGGCATAAAAATTCATGTGTGATCGCCTTTTCATATAGTTAAAAAAAACATTTTTAAAGGAGTTAGGACCATGTTGTACTTAATGTTTGGTACATCTTCTGCACAGATTTCCATCATCTCTAACCCCAATGGAATACTTGGGCCATATATATGTAATCTGGGTTCTGTGAGCAACATGCATACAAGTTAGTTCACACTGACAACACTGTTTTGCTGCTGTCTTAGACAATGGGAAAGTTATTGAATTTAATATTGTATAGTCTTTACCACTCACTCCACTGACCTCCTTTCTACTGTGCCATCGTCTTTCAGTGGCTTTCTTAAATGTGGATTCTGTACATCCTTCTGAACTCTATGGGCCCTCTTTGAATAACTCCATTCACCTATGGAAGCTGTAAGTGTGTTAAGAAAATTATTCCCAGGACATTTCTATGATCTCATATTCTTAACTCGTGTGTGTGTGTGTGCATTTCTGTGTATCTGTGTATGAGCTGTGTGTCTGTGTGTTTGTTATATAAGTTCTAACAAAACAGTTAATATTCATTTTAACATTGTTAGTATTTTTCTCATTATACTTCTTTCTTGTTTGTATGTAGGACTTCTGTGATGTATCTATGTCTAGTTATGGCTAAATTACCACCTAATATTTGGGTAACATTGATTATATTCTAAATTATTCACACACTCCTCCCCTCTCAAAGCCATAATGGAGCATGTTCTTTTGGAAAAATCCCCCCAAATTATTGGTCATCACCTCTTTTCATGACTCAGGAGCATATAGTAATGGTTCTCCAAATACTTTCTAAAGCATGAACTTTCTCCTATCGCTCACTGCGTCCATCAAATATAAGGACTCAGTCACTGATTTTTTTTCAGTGTCTGCAAGCCCTGTTGTACTAACTTGACCTCCCTCTTTTTGTACTAATTTACAACCTAAAATACAGAATAATGGGGTTCGTTATAAAGTTTTAATGTATGTATCAGTATACTTTACTGTCATTTGTTGTCTTCCCCAGTTCCCTCTGCCCCTGCTGGCTGTTACAACATTGAAAAAGAAGTTTCTTTGTCCTTTAAAGTCATCAGCAGCATGGATCATGGGTTTCCACAGGGTTTCTGGCAACATCACAGACTATGGATATCCATGTGGCCTTTGGTGATAACAGGGACTCTGTTGATCAACATGACATCGAGTGGGAGCACAGACTGTGAACTTCGACACACCTTCAGCCATATCACAGACCACAGACTAAGTCCATTTTCTGTTGATTCATTTTAGACATTCTTCAATAGGATCTCACATTTTCACTCCATGGGAAAATGAGAAAATCATCATTAAAACATACTGATCTTTTCTGAGATCATGGAAAGTTTTAGAAATGTCAAAAGCAAGGAGTTTGGTGACACAATGACAAGATTGTGTTGAGTATATTGTTACTTCCTGACCAGTTACCATACCTACATGTTCAATCATTCACATGCTATCAATACTTGAACTTGACATGTATAAAGTTGTTTAAAAATAACAAAAGAGAGTAAGTACAGAAAACTAAAGAAAATGGCATTAAAATAGAAGACATATAGTAAATAACTGGCTTTCCATTGATTCCCATTTACCCTAAAAATTCAGTCAACAGAATGTTTTAAAACTGAGAGAAAAACAGATTATTCATGTTTGTTGTTTTTTAGTAACAACAGCTACGCAGTGAAGAAGATTGATTTAAGAACAGTAGATTCCTATCAAATTCTAAAAGTTTCTTTGTTAGATATCTGTTACCTTTAAAACAGAAATGAAACCTTCAATCTGACAAGGTTTATTTGTATGGAATTAAACAAAAAGATATCAAACATGGACAAGAAAATTGCAAATTTTGAATTTTAACAAAAATATCTTCCATCTCCTCCTTATATAACTTCACTTTTGACACTTCTTTTTTAACTGTCCTCAAACATCCTATGGACTTTTGCAATCTCCTAGACTATTATAGGCTAAACTTGAACAGTGAATGTGGCTTTAACTTCTTCCATACCATCTCAAACTACACATGAAGAGATGACTTGCCATCATTCAGGAAGTTCATTTTTAATGAGATAGCATTATGAACAAAAGGATAAAAGTAAATAAGATTTATTTAGGCACTTTTAATGAAATGTCAATATATAAGGTATTAGTGCTATAGATGGAATTTTGAGGTATTATTTCTTTTGAAAATTAAAGCCAAATCATTTTAATACAGATATATTGATTTTAAATTCTTTAACTATTCAGGACAGAGGAACTGAGTGGCATTAAAAATTTCATTCCAGTTACATTATTCACATTCAGTTCAGATTATTATTCCATGATATATTTTAGAGCATTTCTAACTAAGAATTTTATAGATTTATACATATGAATATTAAAATATGTGATGCCTAAGATGGTAAAAGATCTCACATCCACAGGACCATGAGAATATGATGTAAGAAGACTAGAGGCAGGGAAGACAGATCAGCTGGTAACAGTGCTTGCTGTACAAAGCAGCAGACCTGAGTTCCAATCCCCAGAATCTACTTAAAAAAGTGGGTGTGGTCTACTAAAGCAATGCAGCCCATAGGTGTGGGAAGACAGGATAGAGAAAGGATAATCACTGGAGTATTGAACTGTAACCCACCTTCAGATTCAGTGAGAGACCTTATCTGAACTCAATAGGTAGAATGCAATAGCACAGTTTACCTAATATCATTTGCCTTTCACATGTGCTTGTGTGTATGCATAACCTGACTTACATCCTATAGGTTTACGTGAAAGAATAAGCCTATACCACACACACACACACACACACACACACACACACACACACACACACACACACACACACACCAATAAAAACAGGGTGTAGGTTTGAGAATAAAAGCTTGTTCTAATCAGTTGACAAAATTGCCAAATGGAAATATTGGTCACACTTGCTAGGTGCTCTAAATTTTAAGAGAAGCTCCTCTTTAGTCTTCTGTAGGAAACATGCTAATGCATAACACTGACAACTAAATGACATAAAAAGAAACAGATTCCCCACCGGAGTAATAGTCAATGAACCCGACAGGCACAACATTGAAGTTTAAGGCATAAAAGAGCACAATCTGGCCGGGTGGTGGTGGTGCACACCTTTAATCCCAGCACTCGGGTGGCAGAGGCAGGTGGATCTCTATGAGTTCGAGGCCAGCCTGGTCTACAGAGCTAGTTCCAGGACAGGCTCCAAAGCCACAGAGAAACCCTATCTCGAAAAACCAAAAAAAAAAAAAAGCACAATTATTATACAGATTTCTTTATTTCTTAGATTTTTTTCAAGGGTCACTAGAGAAAATTTTTATATACCAAACTGTTCTTAAATCAGTCATTTGTATTTCAGAAATTTCTTTCATGAGGGATATTTCAGAATTTTTTTGATGTGGATTTCCCTCTGTATGCTGTGAATACCATTGGTTAATAAAGAAATTGTCTTGGGCCTGTTCACAGGGAATAGAGGTAGGTGGGGGAAACTAAACTGAATGCTGAGAGAAAAGATGCAGAGTCAGGGAGAAGCCAAGTAGCTCTGCTAGAGCCAGATGGAACTTTACCTGGTATGCCACAGATTACTATAAATGGGTTAAATTAATATGTAAGAGTTAACCAATAAGAAGCTAGAGCTAATGGGCCAAGCAGTGTTTTAATTAATATAGTTTCTCTGTGATTATTTTGGGGCTGAGTGGCTGGGAATGACTAAGTGTCCTAACTTCAACAACTTTTGTTTGATTTTTTCCTGTAAATGATAGATTTCCCATTAACTAGAGAATGTTTGTTTATTATATTTAAAATAAATCTTCTTAGTTTAATAACAGAAAGAAGTTGTTTTAAGACTTGAATACTTGCTAGAAACAAAATTTTTACGTTGCTCATATCTTTTACAAAATATAAAACATTAGAGAATGTACGCAGAAAGTATATCAGTTAATTATAAACACAAATCTGTAATCTGTTGGTAAGAGGAAGTCAGTGTTTTGAGAGAAATTAATGATGTTTTAAGTTATACCGTCAGAGAAAGCCTCACTGAGACTCTGAGAATTGAACTATAACCTAAGGGAGATCACCCCATAATCCATGCACAGATTTGGAGGAAATGTGTTTGAAAGAGAGGAAATGTAAAATATAAAGTTCCTTAAACAGAAGTGTGTATTGTGCAGCAATATCAACAGATATCCATAATGAAGTTTTGCTGTGTGTGTTATTCAATGTTCTATTGCAATGAAAAGATACCTAGTCCACAATTACTATAAAGGAAAGCATTTTATGAGGGCGTGTTTATAGTTGTGAGGTATAGTCCATTGTCATTATTGAAGTAAGTATGGCTTCATTCAAGCAGATGTGATGCTGGAGAAGTAGCTGAGAGTTCTACATCTGTATTAGTAGGCAATAGGAGTAAAGAGATACTGGGCCTGGCTTGGAATTTTGAAACCTTGAAGCCCAACCCCAGTGACCAACCCCCTCGAACAAGGTCATACCACAAAATCTTGTCCAGTAGCACCACTCCCTAGTGACAAAAGATTAGAATATATGAGCCCATGAGGGTCATTCCTATTCACACTTCTACAATGGATCTAGTTTAATTCTCAACTTATGTCGACAGTCACAGTTCCTGTGAGTCCATGCTTGCAAGTCAGGCCCTGAAGAAAGTATTTTATAATATTCCTTTCCTTTCTCCACTTCTCAAGCTCTTTCCATCTCAGCAATGTTCTGAGTCTGGGAGGGTGTAGTGGAGTTGTATTTAGTGGTAAACATTCAAATACATTTATTCTCATAACATATGTAGGACTCTCTGTTAATTATTCCCCCAAAAAATGTTTTCTGACTAAGGCTGAGAGTAGAACTCATCTATGAATTTAAATATAAATATTTAAAATGTAGCTTAACACATATCAGTTTACTAGAGCAATAATGGTGGATACCTCCCTGAACCTACTAGATACCTAGCCATGGGACTTGGATAAATTTCACATTGATTTGCTACTGTGGGACATGGGTCTAAAGTTTAATCAGAAAGTGGTTGGTTACTTCTATAACAGTCATACCACTATTTCACCATGATCACCTCTTGCCTGAAGATTAATAAATTAGCTCCCTGATTTCACAGCTCTCTAGTGTCATTGCTGAGTGTTCTCTTTCAGTAGCCTGCAGATAACAATCCGAGTCTATAAATATTAGCTACGATAGAAGAAGCTTCCAATTAAATTCCACCTTGATGTCTGCATATCTTGGATAAAATCTTGTCTTCAGCAATAGAGTACACTCTTTTAGTTTTGGTGGGTATTCAAGAGCAGTGGCAATAGTCTGCATTGTTTTGAAGTCTGCTGGGGTATCCTGAACCAGCAACTCATAGGTAATTATCCTACCCCTAATGCTGGAATTGTTATTTAAGGGATTAAAATACATATATCTTAGTTACAAATTCCTGTTTTTTAAAAGTTTAGCTCTACTGCTTATATGGATTTTTGTATGTAAACTTATGTCTGTGGAATTAATCACTCTTTGCTTGAGTTATTATTATATTATTATATATAATATATGTAAACATATTAATGCATTTATATATAACTAATATCAATTTATTAGTGTTTTCTATTTTTGGTGAGATAGACATTTCTTTTACATTTTGTAGATATACATTATATTATATATTCAAAAGAGTTTAGATGTAATTGATTTCTGTTTCCTTCCCTATCTCAATTCCCATACCCTGTTATTTTTTTAAGGTTATTTCTTTAGTGTTACATCAGTGTAGACCAGCCCAAAATAAATTTTCCAAGCTTCTTTTACTGTAGCATTTTTCTATATTCACTGGATATGGAGTTCTAAGGCAACAACACCCTCTTATCATAAATCTCCCCTTTGAAATGAGATTCTATTACATATGCCTAGGCTGCCCTTGCCCTTATTATTGTTCCATTCAGAAATATCAATATTTCCATTTCAATTTGCTTTAGGTTGTTGTTAACTTTTGGTTTTCTGTAAGTGGAATTTAAAGATTGCTTACAATTGTATTTTGTCCCCTCCTTTTGTGACTTTCTTTTTTAGAATTATTCCCCTCCCCCATATTTGGATACTCTGGTATTCCTAATATTCTCATTCTTCTTTCCAATTAACATAACAGAGCTTCTCTAGATGAATTCTTACCTTTTGTTACTATGGTAATTTGATAATAATGTCATAAATTATTATAAATATAAACTTCATTCAATAATGATATAAATTGACTAAAATTACTTATATCTGCTTTTTAACCTATATATATTTTGCAGTTTTGAAATTGATGAATGAATCCAAGATTATAAACTGTTTCATTAAGACTGTGTGCAGTTGGGAAGATTATTCAGGGGTACTGCCACTGCTGTACACTATATAGACCAAGTACAGAACCCAGCACCTAAAAATATGTCAGTCTCAGCCACAAGTTTATAATCTCAGCATTGGGTAAGAGTGGATAAGCATCTAGGGGACTTACTGAGAGGGACCTGTAGCCAAAATGGTAAATTCCTTGCTAAATGAGAGATCCTGATCAAGAACTGTAATGAGAAGTAAGGTAAAAATTCATGAGAGGGCATCCTCTGTCTTCCATGAGCATGTTCCATAGATAACCCCTTCCTCATAAAGACTCAGTTTAATACAACATGTATCATTTCTTTACTCAGTGAGTCATTTTCTAGTTATTTTTGAAGAAGCAGCCAGTTGTTCCAGAAACAACAACTCTGAAGTTCTGAGTAGTGAGCTCATTTTCATATGCAGAAAGTAAACATCTAATTTGTTTCTATTTACTTCCAATGTCTTAGCACTTTCATTACTTTTTAATAGTAACTGTTATCTTGTGCATAAAAGATCCAGTATTAAAGATGCCACAGTGAAATAAAGATGAACATAAGAAAAATAACTATTATGTCATTAACATCCTTTTCCCAACAATATTCACCAGTGGGTATTAATATATCTCCCTTTCCCCTAATTTAATGTTTATATACATATCGTACATTTTTACCATCTCTGTTCCTTACTAGCCAGTACAACTTTTCCAGCATTAACTCAACATGTGACTTCCTGGCTACATATCCTTTTTTCTTACATTTTAAAAACATGTCTAGTATAGCTATTGCTTTTCTATGTTCATGGGTGAGAGGTTATGCATTGGAACATGGGTAACTCACGTGGGGGTATTATCTGAAGAAAAATGATTCCCACTCCCGTAGTAGCCTTAAGCTATCAAGAACTCTTCAGTCTTGGGGACCCTTTTGTAATTCTTCCCCTTAACAGAAAGCTGACTGGCTTGATTGTGGATAGGTAACCAGGACTACTGTGTGGTTGTGATTGCACTGTCCCTGTCATGTTCGGAAGACATTGCTTCACAGATATCCTCTTTGCCTCTGGCTTTGACAAAGTGTTTGCCACTTGTTAGAATAATTATGGGTTTAAATTCACCCCGGGGCTGACTACAACAGAGTTTCTTATACTCTGCACTTTGACCAACTGTGAGTCTTTTCATGAATCGCTGATCACTGAAAAATATGTTTCTCTGATGAGAGTGGAGAGCTCTATTAACTGAAAGTATGAGAATGAATATTTAGGAGATACTTCCCTATTTCTCTAATGGAATGTACTAAAGAGATTTAACGACTCGGTACCTGACCCATGACCACAAGGTGGCAGTAAGATATAATGACCTTTATTTGGGTGGTTCTCTGAAGATATTTTTCCTTCCAATAAATCTTGTACAGCATGAGACCACCAGTGGGTTTGGATAGACACTTTGTTACTGCTACCACAAAAGGGTAAAAATCTACAGGAGAAGCATATGCCTAGATCTTATTCGCAGCGTGAAAGGAGTGGGTTAGAGGGCACAAAGTGGTAGAAGTGCCTGGCAATAATTCAAAAGGATTTCTTATCTCTGGCTATAAGATTTGAAAAGTGCTTGCGTAATATACAAAACCAATAGGCTCTAAATTTATAACAAATAACTTAGTTGAGCTTATTTAAAGAAATTGCCTTTCTAAAAACAGTTAATTTGACTGTCTACAAGGTGCAGCCTACAATGAAGACTACAAAGACACACACAGCATGTATACAGAGATAATGTCTGACCTATTGCTAAATGTGGAAAATTAAAAGTCAAAATTCTAGTTATAGTAAGTGTTCCTTCGAACTGAGCAAAAGAAAATTTATTAACACTACACCTTAGGAAAGGTAGAACACTCAAGTTTCCTATTTCCTGAACCAGTCTATTCTCTCTGATCTTTGTACCAATATTAAAACTCTGTGACATCCCATAAATCAAATGATCAACACTATTCCTCTAAATACAGTGATTTACACCTTACCTCAATGCAACAAAAGCACTTCAGGGTTAGTTAAATTACATATGGACAATTATTAATATGTAACTCTAAACAGCATGGAAACAGCATAGCTGAATAGATTGATGAGAAACAAGTATGTTCATATGGCAAGAACAGTACCCTAGTGGCAAGATTTCTATTAGAGAAGTCATTTTCACAGAATATTTTTATAGTCATGAACATTAAAAACAGTAACTCCACAAAGTAGATGATCATAGTAGGAAAAAGTCCTATGAAATAATAGCAATTTAATTTGATGCTTATATTAAAAAAAACAGCAGATTATCACATCAATGGAGCTATC
The DNA here is from genome assembly GCA_004026605.1 of Ondatra zibethicus. Taxonomy (NCBI): domain Eukaryota; kingdom Metazoa; phylum Chordata; class Mammalia; order Rodentia; family Cricetidae; genus Ondatra; species Ondatra zibethicus. Next base: position 15,499 of record PVIU01010624.1, on the reverse strand, counting down.
ATAAAATAAGTTGGAAACATTCTACGAATCATAGAATAAATTATCAGCATTATGCAAGAAGACATTGAAAACACATTCTATGCATTCTTTTCCTCAAATAATTTGTAATGAATTATGGATGAGAATTGTAGTGCATATGATATACACAGACAGGCCCTTCACTATCCAACAGATTTACAGATGAATTTTATTTTTAATGTCTGACAGAATGATATTTTATATGGGCTTTATTTTTTATTCAATTTTTTCAATTCATTGCTTTTATGCATTTGTTTTTCTTTTATTTGGTTGTTGTTGATCCTGACCATGATAATTATGACAACATCAATGCTCATAAAAGAATATGTGTGTATATACACATATATAAATATACATTTTGCATGTGTTTGTGATTTACTATTATCAGTTAACTTCATTTCTTATAAAATATTGCTGTCCTATGGATCTAGGAAATTGTTGACAATAGTAAGAGTTGGTTCTTACAATGTTTTTGTAGTAGCATTATTTTTACAGCATATTTCTCTTTCTTATAAAAGTAATATATGGAATATGAAAAATCAGTAATAATATTTATCTCAGTGTGTGTTTTATTGCTTTGTTTTATATTAGGGGTGTAGTTACTTCCTTATTGTTGTGATAAAATATATGAGATAAATTAGTTAGAGAGAAAAATGTTTATTTCATCTCGGTTTTATAGATTTCAGCTCAAAGACCATTGGTCCAATTGAACTGGCTCCATGGTAAGAATGTTGAGATACTCCCACACATTTTCTAGAACTTCCAGAAAAAAAATCCACTACCCACTGCGAACCAAAGATTCAACACTTGATCATGTGGGGATTATTACAAATCCAAATCATAATACTCCATCTTAAATACCCAAAGGCTGATAGCCATCATACAATGCAAAAGAGATTTACTTTGTCTCCAAAATTTCTAAAATTTTAACAGATCTAACATTGCATTAAAGTCTAAATGTAGTTTCTGCTGAGACGGTGAGAAACTTTTTTTTTCAGTTTTTTAATTTCATTTAACATTCCACTCACAGTTCTCTCCCCTCTTAGCCCCTCAACCTAAACCCCATGTACTCCTCCCAATGGGTAAGGGCTTTCATGGGAAGTCGATGAAGTCTGGCACATTAAGTTGGAGCAGGACCAATTCCCTCCCCCATGCATTAAGGCTGAGCACGGCATCCCACCATAGGTAATGGGTAAACTAAGTCATGCACCAGAGATAGATCCTGGTCCTACTGCCAGGGGCCTCCCAGCCCAAGCTTCACCACTGTCTCCCACTTCTGGGCCTAGTTCAGTTGATGGAGGCTCCATAGTAGTCGGCCTATCATTCCTGGGTCTCCCTGTGCTTTATTCAATTGTCTCTGTAGATTTCTCCATCCAGATCCTGACCTCCCTTGTTCATATATTCCCTTCTTCCTCTCTTCGATTGGATTTGCCATTCTAGGTCAGGTACTTGCTTTTAGATCTCTGTAGCTGGCTCTATCAGTTGCTGGATGAAGAAGGTTCTATGATGATAGTTGGGGTATTCACCGATAGGATTACAGGGGAAGACCAGTTCAGGCTCCCCTCTCCATTATTGCTAGGACTCTTAGTTGGGATCATCCTTGTGGATTCTTGGGAATTTCTCTAGCCCAGGTTTCTCGCTAACCCCATATCAAGATGTCTCCTTTACTGTTTTCCCACTCCATTCCTCTCCCTCCTCAACCATCATCTTCCCTCAACATCTCATTTCCCATCCACTGCCTTTTACCAATTCTCCCTCACCCCCAATTTACCCAGGGCATCTCATCTAATTACCCTTCCATGGGTGGTCCATGTGTCCCTCTTCGGATCTCCCTTGTTACCTATTTTCTCTGGAGCTGTGGATTGTATACTGCTTGTCCTTTGCTTTATGTCCAACATTCACTTATGAGTGAGCATCTACCGTGTTTTATTTCTGCATCTGGATTACCTCATTCAGAAAGTTTTTTTTTTCTGGTTCCATCCACTTGTCTGCAAATTTCATTGTTTCTTACAGCTGAATAATACTCCATTGTGTATACATTATATACAGAAAATGTACCACATCTTTTTTTATCGATTCTTTAGTTGACAGCCATCTAGGTTTTTTCCAGGTTCTAGTTATTACGAATAATGTTGATATGAACCTTGCTGAGCAAGTGTCATTGTGGAATGATATAACATCCTTTGGGTGCCCAGGAGTGGTATCCCTGGGTATTGAGATAGACAGATTCCTAGTTTTATGAGAAACTACCAAAAACTAGACATCAAAATACAAAATAAGTCAGAGCTAAACAGAGAATTCTCAACAGAAGAATCCAAATGGCTGAAAGACATTTAAAGAATTCCTCAGCATCCTCAATCATCAGAGAAATGCAAATCAAAATGCCTCTGAGATGCTATCTTATATCTGTCAGAATGGCTAAAATCAAAAGTATTGATTATGGCTCACTTTGTAGAGGATGTGGAGTCAGGGGTCACTCCTCCACTGCTGGTGGGTGTGTAAACTTGTGCCACCACTTTGGAAATCAGTACAGCAAGAAACTGGTTTTGTTAATTTGCTTATTTTTAAGTGTCATGTCACAGCTGGCCATGAAAACTAACCCAGAGGCCTTTTACACGCAGACATTTGCCAAAATATTTTCAATACCATCTGTAACACTATCAGATAGGATGAAGGATGTGTAGTTGTTCCAGTGAAGAGCTTGCCACATGGAAACCATTGTTATATCAGATGTGTGATAACAGATGATATAATTTGCTTACTTATTAAGGAAATTTTAGTAAAATTTATTAGTAAATTTGTCATTCCATTGGCATCTTTTTGCATGAGTTCCTAAGCTGATAACAACTAGCCTTCTTGAGAACACCAGAAGTTGTGAAATCTGTACCCATATTTCCCCCAGAATTTATTTCCTGGCTCAATAGCTTAATTATATACAGATTCACTGAAATTACCTAGTGAAGCCTCAATAAAACTCTAACGGTTTCAACTAAATTAAGACTTGAAGGATCCTAGGTTCTGACTCTATCATGCTGAGCCCTGTAATTTTTATTAGATGTATATCTTTCTTCATGTGCTCCCACCTTTAAAAGGTCAATGGTAAATAAAAAAAAATAGGTCAGTGGTATTGGACTAAATGAGAGATTATGAAGATTCCTTATACTCTTCTTTCAAGGAGATCTGGACTGAAAAACAATTTGCCTCTAAATTTACTAAAAGCTTGGGCTACCTGAACCACACATGCCTATACTATAGAAATATATTTATTAACTTTCTGATCTATATCAAACTGCTGAGTTCTACCTAGTGAAATTACTTCTATCCTCTGAGTAGATTTTAATTTCAATGACTATAATTCATAATTAAGATGAAAATTGAATATTGTATGCTACCTATGCTATTTTTCTGATTTGATCTTCCAATGAAAGATTATTCTCAAACAATCTTGAAAATAATTAGCTTACAAATAGAGGTTGGTTAAATGTTCTTTCTGCTACTGTTTTAGGCAATAGAACAAGAGTAGTTGGAAATAAAGCATTGCAGGAGTGACTTAACTTTCATGAAGGAGAACATAATAGGATTTGACAGGAAATGAGGCTACCTACAAAGAGAGCTGCATATTTCCAAAGAGTGGGAAACATTTACAGAATGAAACACTAACATGAATAGATGATTCTAAACCATGGTGACAGAATATAGTTGTTTCTGTTTCTACTGTAGGAAAAAAAAAAAGGAGAGTAGATGCTTATGCTACCACATTAAGGGAGGGCTGCAGGATGTGTTGGCAATGCTCCAAGCAATGGAGAGTTTCAGTGCTTGCCCTGACCTATCATGTTTAAGTGACAGAGGTGTAGGCCCAAGTAGGAGGTTGATGATGAGCTAATTTTAAATTATAAAGAACCATGTTACTACTTAAGCTTCCAATAAAGTGATGCAATTGGAAATGACTTAGATTAAGTCATTGAGCAGTGTGGAGATTTGAGAAATGACAAGAACATACTGTTTGTAGTAAGCAGCTAACTGTGGAATTTTCATAATTACATCTGATTAGAGTCATGGAAATTGTACAGTGGTTTGTGGAGTAACAGTAGGGAAGGATGTAACTTCTCTGGATTTACCACACCCTAATACACATAATTTATCTGATGAAATAGTTTTTGTTGTTTTCTTCTATATTATCATATTTGTTCTGTGAAATCAAATTGCAGGTAGAAATATGAGATCAATCTTAGATATCTATCCACCTCAAAAGCAACTTAAGGTCTAGAGAGACTATGAACAGCTGAGGAGAAAGCTAACTACCAGAGGATAATTTTATCCACTGATCTCCACACACATGCTATTGCATGAGCATACACACAAATGCACATACGCAAACACAAATAAAGAAAACAAATAACAAGAAAGCAACACAAATGCATCAAGAAGTTGAGTAAAATAGAATATAAGGAAAATTTAAAGCCTTTAAGAACTTGGTAAAGGTCTTTTGAAGCACAGGAGAAAACCTTTCTATCATTGATTTTCCTAAGGAAAAGCTTATAATATTAATTTTATTTTGGAAATAAATGAAAGAGGAAGGCATACCTATAATCTCCCATACAAAATTGTAATATTTTACTATTTAGCTCTTTAGAGAAAAATCTTTGTTGATCTTAGAGGAATAATAATTGAAAATAGTTTGAATACTTAAATTTGTGAGAGATTATCAAAGAATAATAACACTGTATATTATTGAATGCAAGCATTTTCTAATAAAAAGTGAGAATAAGAAAGGTAATTTTATTATTACTAAGAAGTTTACAGCTGTACTTTATAGAGAGAAAGGGCAAATTTATGGGAATATAAACATCCATGGAGAATTTAATTAGGTTTGGCAATTGTTAGCAATGAAATTCATTCTGACAGAAAAAGTGAATTGACAGACAAGACGGGGCTCTTTCACTGTGAGTCTTCTTTGAATCTCTCCTCACATTGGTATAAAAGGCCTCAGGATAATTTATAATATTTTTACAAAATATTCAGTAAATCTCAGAATGTAATGAAGTTGACGCCATCTTCAGAAACATTCGTCATACATTGACTTACTATTAATATTATTTTGTTCTTCACAAATGTTTCTTACTTTTAAGATTACATGTATTTAAATGTCAGGATTTAATAGGTTCTGGTAGACAAATTGATAACTCATAATGACCTCACAGAATCACTTTCCATGCTGTTAAAGTCTCAACATAACTTTCATTAAAAGGAATAAAATTATTAATTTTAAAAATATCTAATAATTATTAATATAATTTTGTTTGCAAAATACTTCTTATGGTATCAAATATTTAATATGAAATTATTAAGCATCTTGATTCATCAGTTACAACTTTTCCATTTTACAAATGAAAAACACTAGGGCTTATGGAGATTGTGTAAGATTGTGTAATGCATGCCAAGCTAAGTGGTTGGTGCCAGATTGACCTTAAGGAGCTCAACTCAAGGAGCTTAACTGCTAAGGCTGGGAATTTAAAACAAGGTCTGCTGTTTTCCAAGCAAAATGAGAATCACTGAATTTTATTTATACAAGGGCATATAAGCAGGCACAGAACATCTAAAGACAATAATCAGATGCAAACAAAAGAGGTGAGTTTAATTTGAAAATAGGAAAGGTAAGATTACAATATAAAAAGCTAATGAGCTCATTAACTTTTTATCATAATTAGGAAAGTTGTCCAGAAATACCCTCTTTCTTGTTAGTTTTGAATCAGTTAGATCAGTGGATCGTGCCTTTGTTTTAAGAACAATCAGATGAACAGCCGAAAGCAACTGCTTACTTAAACTTATGCCAGACACATGATGCTGAACGAATGGCAAGAGGATGGAACTCAGTTTTGAATCATCCTTTTCATACCATGTCTGCTCTCAAAAAAGATGCAAAAATTTGAAAAGTAGCTCACATAGGACACAGAAATATATGGGAAAATTCGTTGTAAGAATAGCAAGAAAATGGGCTGCAAGAACGTTTTCAGTGTCTGTTATACATGTGACAATTGCGTGCTTAAGAACTAAGCTTATTGCTTTTAAACTTTACATGAAAGACAAAAATCTGGTTTTACACAGGGACCATGCTAATCTTCTCTGTATTCTAATTTTAGTTTATGTGATGCCAAAGCAAGCACAGGCACACTTACATTTCAAAAATATAGTCATTTCCAAAGTGGTTGCACAAGTTTGCATTCCCACCAGCAATGGATGAGTGTTCCCGTTATACCACATCCTCTCCAGCATAGGCTATCATTGGTGTTTTTGATTTTAGCCATTCTGACAGGTGTAAGATGGTATCTCAAAATTGTTTTGATTTGCATTTCCCTGATCTCTAAGGAAGTTGAGCATGACCTTAGGTATCTTTTGGCCATTCGAATTTCTTCTGTTGAGAATTCTCGGTTCAGATCCTTACCCCATTTTTTAATTGGGTAATTTAGAATTTTAATGTCTAGTTTCTTCAGTTCTTTGTATATTTTGGAGATCAGACCTTTGTCCGATGAGGGGTTAGTGAAGATCTTCTCCCATTCAATAGGATGCCTTTTTGTCTTAATGACAGTGTCCTTTGCTTTACAGAAGCTTCTCAGTTTCAGGAGGTCCCATTTATTCATTATTGCTTTTATTGTCTGTGCCACTGGGGTTTTACATAGGAAGTGGTCTCCTGTGCCCATGTTTTGTAGGCTACTTCCCACTTTCTCTTCTATCAGGTTAAGTGTGGTCGGATTAATATTGAGGTCTTTAATCCATTTGGATTTGAGTTTTGTGCATGGAGATAAGTAAGGATCTATTTTCATTCTCCTACAGGTTGACATAGAGTTATGACAGCACCATTTGTTAAAGATGCTTTCATTCTTCCATTGTATACTTTTAGCTTCTTTGTCAAATATGATTGAGATGGTGTGACCAAATCTAGTGGGAACTCACCAAGGCCAGCTGGACTGGGACTGAACGAGCATGTGATCGAAACAGACTCTCTGACTATGACTGACAATGGGGACTGACTGAGAAGCCAATGATAATGGCACTGGGATTTGATTCTACTGCATGTACTGGCTTTTTGGGATCCTAGTCAGTTTGGATTCACACCTTCCTAGGCCTGGATGGAGGCGAGAGGGCCT
>PVIU01010623.1:0-69261 GCA_004026605.1 Ondatra zibethicus | reverse complement strand
CAGGAGGGATGGGGGTGGGCCTTGGACTTCCAACAGGGCAGGGCACCATGCCCTCTTTCAAGGAAGAAGGGGGAGGGAGGAGGGGTGGGGGGTAGTGGGAGGGGACCGGGAGAAGGGGAAGAAAGGAAAAAAAAATTTTTTTTTATCTTTAATTATGTTCTTGAATGGAAAAAATAAAACAAAACAATGTAAAAAAAAAGAGTTATTTCAGAAAAAAAAAAGAAATGAAACAGTTTTTTGCTTATTATAATATTATGCATATTACAGGTATACCACACAATCCTACAGGTCAGGCAATTATAGAAAGATCACATCAAACTATACAGGATATGTGAAACAAACAGAAGGTATGGAAAATACCCCCATAAATAGATTACATAATGCTTTATTAACCTTGGATTTTCTTAACACTCATGAGAAAGGGACAACAGCTGCAGAGAGACATTGGATAATAGAACAGTCTTCTGAATTAAATCATCCAGTTTATTTCAAGAATGTGTTGACCTCACAATAGAAACCAGGAGATGTGCTACGCTGGGGAAGCAGTTTTGAATGTTTTATATAATGTGAAGGGGGGTGGTTATATGAAAAGTTTCTGTTTAACCAAACTCTGCGTGTTCTCAGATGTTTGTGATGAGGGTGAGTAATGAGAGCCTTAGGTGGATGTAGACAGCAGCACAAATAAGACTTTATTATTTGGGGTTAGCTTTTATTTTGATCAATAATTCTATAATTCCTTCTAATATCCATTTGTACATCTGTAAAATACTAACAATTCTGCCAAATACCGTGGTTGTGTCATAGATTAAATCAAAAGTCAGCGCTTAATAAATAGCAATTATCCAGAAAGTATTTACTTTGCATACATATCAGGATTGTGATAGTTTATTTCACCAAATAGATAATTAGCAATGGACACATGATAATATTTTGCCAGTATATATGTTGGGATCCCTTCTGCTAGTAAGATGTTTGGATGAAATACTCGTTGTTCAATTCTCTATTAACTTTTTATGCAAACCTAATTCAAGTCTTGAAGGGAGAGAAACTACTGTGATATGGAAAAGTCATTTGGACTGGGAAACACAGGGTATTATCCATATTATCTGGTTAAATATTGTTTAAAACAGAAGAATAGGTTACGTCAATTCCTTTGGCAACTGGAATACTGGACTAGCTGCCTTGGCAATCTGACATTATCCCCAAAGGATCTTGTGATGACATTTCACCAGAAGAGTTCAAGTCGGAGCACAAAAAAGATAACGTCAAGTGAGCACTTAATAAAGCAAAGAGGTCTCTTTCACTTGATACGCTTTTAACTAGGCCCATAAAAGAAAGTAAAAGCATAAGGAAAGGAAAGACAGGATAGCAGAGGCATAGCCACTAGTCTCTGTTGGTTTGTGTCATAGGATGCAATGTCAGGACAAATAGGAGCAGGTCACAGGGCAAATTTTCTAGTTACGGTGGATGATGCATTCGATTGGTTGCCATGACGGATTGTTGGTATTAGTGGTCCTGAGTGTGATTAATAAGGCTGTTCTGTTTCTGACAGAGTAAGAACGGCACCACTAGAATCAAATAAAGGTGATCCTCCTCAAATCTGTTTAGCTATGCTTCTTGTGTTGAAAACACTATAAGGAAGTATCGGGAAGGAGAGATTGTTTAGTAGCTGTAGCTAACTAGATCAAAGCAACGGGAAAGAAGCCTACCTAGTGAGCACAACTTTATTTTCAGCTTTTAGTCAGTCACACTGAGATCAAGTTTGTATTTCTACTTTTTGCAGTAGAATGCTTGACCTGTAAATGAAAGTTTCTAACCATTTGAATACCCTAGAGTGAGTAATTTATATGATACAAACTGAAAATATACTCATGTGAGATGATCTAGTTCATAACTACTAAATTAAAACATAACAATATGATAGAAATGAAAAAGCATTTGAAGTGTTGAGTGTGGCTGTGTTGTACATTAAGTTTAGTTTCTGAGCATTATGATTCTAGAGTTGCTTGCCTCAAGAAATTTAACAAGAGGAAAATCTATCTCTGTGTCTTGGAGTTTCAAATGTTAGCCTCTATGCTACTAAAATCAAAGGCAACTATTGACATTTATAAACCATTCAGAAAATCTGGCAGGATTGGGGCTTCCACTTTGCTAATTAGGCATACTGGGAAGTGCCTGAAATATTTGATCACTAACTAACTGCTCTTTTCGAGTAAGCATGAGCATTGTGGTCTTTTCGAGATTCTCTGTGGAAGTGGTAACATCTAAACACAATTGTGTTTCTTGTGTGCCAGAATCTTTCCTGAAAAAGACTTTGGGATCAAATTCGTCCAGGTTCTGAATGATAGCTAAAAGTAGACTTGTTTCAGGTCGTTCTCTTGGAAACGTCGCCTAACAGTGAATAACATATGCACTGGGCCAGACCTTACATTTTCATAGACACAGAGCAGAATTATTTCCTTTCAGAAATGATTATTCTGCTCTGCTTATCTGAGTTTTTTGTAGTTGTATTAATGATTATTTAGCAATGTGACTAAGAAATATTTTACAAGAGCTTTCAGTGTGCAAAGTAGTGTTTAATTTCATCTTAAGTATCACAACTCTTTGAAATGAATTGGCTCATCTATTATTTATTTTCATTATTTCTGGGTAGATATTAACATCTTAGAAAAATAAAGGATTATACTCCCTACAGGTACAGGGTGTGGTCTGAAGTTCTTGTGGGTTAGACAATGGTTTGAGGAAGGTGTTCTGCATATTTTTACCTTCCATCTAATTAGGCTGGCATTCTAAATGAATAGAATTTATGTTTGGATTTACTCATGAAAATAAAATATGTACTAGTCTTATTGGGATGAATGCAGATATGGGGTGTGATTAAGAAAAAATGATTGCATGTTAATTTATTGGTGCATTTATTTTTAAATTCAGCAATCAATATCATTTTGTCATCTATAACTCTCCTCACCTTAAGATCAGACTGATACCCTAAATAAGGAAAGATCATGCAAGTGTTTTATTGTTATTATTATTATTATTAAATATACAGTCTCTAAAGTTATGAGCATATTCTGTCAAAGAACTCTCAAACTCAGGTACCCACACTATTCCTCTAAGCACACTTAGGCACTAATGAAGTTAAAAAGAATATTTAACTTATAAAATTAAGATTGGTTTTTAGAATCTAAGGATAGTTTATGTGTTTACATAATTCCAAAAAAATAGTACTTACCAAGAAGTATCTACATTTTCAAATTAAACTTCTTGATCTCCGTGTGTTGCTATGCAACACTAACTATGAAAAATGTCCATATCCTGACTTGCAGAAGCTGGCAAACTTCATACCTACAGGGTCATAAGTCAGAGGTGATCTACAGATTACTCCGAAATCTCCCACTTGTCCCATCTATGATGTTAATCATGGGTGCAATGGAAATGTTGACATTCTAGATGAGGAAAGGCTGGGTGGTATTTAATCTGAATTCCAAATTGCAAAACAAAGCCCCTTCAGTCAAGGTAAGTCTGTGATGTATATTTATCTAGGTTGAACCAAAAACATTTCCAATGTCTCCTGGAGTGAAAAAGAAAATCCTGAATAAAGAGAAAAGTCATTTTCTTTGATTGACTTGAAGTAAGGTGGATGGTAGAAGGAAAGTTATCATGGATTATCATTGTATTTGGAGGTGGAACTAGCATGGGAAATATACTACCTAACAAAGCCATGGCTAATGTCCATGTTACTGCTACAAAGTCAAGCACCTTCAAAACAAGTAAAGAGAGAAATTCTTATCTTGGATGTCTCCCTGCTCACTCTCAACACTGACTGCACCATGTTCTCTACCTTTGATTCTTTTGGACAGTGAGGACTCCTGTGACTTAGCTTAGTCCTGTGACAACAGCTCTTGCAAAGCATCTTCCTCTAGAGCAATGATACTCATGATGAGCAGAGTCAGAGTTTCCAAGTCACATAGGTAGGAACTATGAACCTAAATGTCTTCATTGTAAGATGGAGATAGTAATGACTCAACATGTGATTCCATTGAAGAAAGAAAGTGTTTAAAATGTGCAAACAAAATGCACAAAATTCTCATATTAGCCTTGACTTAGATATAAAAAACCATTTAAAATATATCTATCCAAAGATTAATAGAGTGGTGTTTCTCCTACACTAGATACTTGGTATTCAATAAATGATATTAACTTCCATTTACCCACATAAATAAGTGTTTGGAAAACTAAGGCAACCATCTCTATGAGAATTAGAAGAATTCACAGGAATTCTCACACATAGGTATGCTTTATTAACTGTAATGAATGCATTACCATTCAGAAAATTTTTTTATTGTGCAGTAACTGGTGAAACATCATTATTTTCATTGGTTCCAATTGTAGTACTATTTTTTCATATTTAATACATAGTTCTACTCACTTTTTAGTTCACTTGGTGGACATCTGTTGGTCATAGGTTTTCTTAGTCTTCATCTTGTTGCTGACAGCATGAGAAAGAGCCTAATCTGATTCATAGAAAGAGCTCTTCTCATAGTACATGATTTTACAACTCCCAGAAATGAAGAACCTAGTTCCTCTGAAAGACCAAGATTCTAGGATGATTCTGTGGAAATATGTTTGAAACTTAGTAGGTCAGGCATTGCCCAATTAAATTTCAGCAGCAGAACAGCCCCGCTGAGCCTTTTCAACCTAAACAGCTTAGGGCAGAATCAAAATTAGGATGTAGAAGTCTTAAAATCATACATCTTCTCTTGTAATCATCAAAGTTCAAAGACTTTCAGGAGAACCACAGTGGAGTTCAGAACTTTCCTTCACATTTTGCACATAGGGCAACATGACATTGATTTTCAACTGAAAGAGTTATCTACAGCTTTCCCCTTGGTCAACTTTGCTCTTGTTCAGATTTGACTTGCAGTGGCATTAGCCATTTCTTACTGAGACAGAATTGACCTTATTCCTAAAACCATGGTGTCTTCAAACCAAGAATTCACTTTGTTCAAAGAAAATAGATCTCTTCTCATCCATGTAGAGAAGATCAGACCATTGCTTACTTTGAACAAACTGTTGTTTTTTTCTTGGTATTTTCCAATGACAAGGTATTTTACCAAAGTGGGAAAAGCATCTCTAAAGTTGACACTGAATCAAAAACATATCCATCAAAATGGGCATAGGTCATTCTTGAAGAAATGGGAAACAGTAGAGTCGAAAGATATTGAGTGAAATGGTAAGGAGCAATTCCTTAAAGGTTCACAATGAGGTAAGATAAGCCTTGTAAGAAAAGAAGGGTAAGCAGGGCAGAACACATCACCATAGGCATTCTAGGAGCAGCAGATGATCTGAATGAGTGCAGAGAGTCTGTCGCTGTCCATCTCTTTCAACTGTGATTATGGAATACCAAAGTACATTTATGGAGTATTCCATTGGTCAAACTAGTCTTGAAACTCACTTTGTACAGTTTCACTTTGCCATCTTTCTTTAAGGGAGATGGCGCTAAGTTACCAACATTGCACAAAAAGGGTAGTTTTACTGTCTTTGTTTGACACATAGAAACATCTATAAAATTAATAAAAGAAGAGAAAGTGCATTGTCTTTTTGAAGGAACTAGAGGATAAGTATTCAAAATTATTATTAATAGGGGAGAAGAAACATAGCAACAAAACACATTGCATAGTCTGAAAGTGAGTGAACAATGGCATTGGATAAGTAAGTTTAGTGTCCCAGAAAAAGATGTTTTTATTAGACACAAAAGGCTGAGGGTAGGTTGGAAATCTAAGAAACAGCTGATATAAGGTGGATCAGGAATAAAGTGAAAGGGTGTGTGTGACTCTGGGCATTTGGGAGAAGCTTTTACTGTTGATTGGCTAAAGCAGATAAAAACCAAACAATAAGCCACTAAGAAAGGGTGATCCTATCAAATGGGACCTGCTTCCTGTCATCACACTCCAACTGCTTCTTAGATTATGAGTTCCATAAAGATAGTTTCCTTTTTGCTGTTGAGTAGCCCAGTTTTGCATGTGTTGATCCTCAATAACATATTTAAAGGACAGTGACTCATTGTGTGTTGTTTTGCTTGCTGTTTCTGATAATTTCAACAGAACTTAGCATTAATCTAAATTCTGGGCATTGACACATCTCCGAATATCCTTCATAGTTTGCGTATGCACCTTTACATCCTTTAACTCCAACCTCCAGGAACTGCATCTTCCATTGTCTGATTACACATATGACCACAGTGTTGGTAAACAGATCACAAAACCCTTTCAGAGTATTTATTCCCATGGTAATATGCATTTGAATTTCTTGGTGGCTTTTTGTGGTTAGATGCCATATTTCTTTTTATAGCTGAGTAACATTTTATTGCATGGATTGTACCTCACTTTATCCTATTAAAGTAAATATTGATGGTTTACAGCGTTTGACAATTATTCATAATGTGGCCTAATGTGACAATTTGTTCCAAATTAAAACATTGTCTCTCAGGTTGGGAAGGGCAAGCCCATAATACTGAGGAAATTAAAACTTAAAAAAAAAAACAAAAAACAAACAAACAAACAAACAAAACAATTTAGAATGTTCTAGCTCTGAGGATTTACAAGATCTAGACGGTCCAAGATTCTATGGCTAGAGAAAGATTATAAGTTGTACAGGGAACTCTGGAATACAGCTCAACATGAATACACAGCTATACAAGTGACGTAGCTTCCTTTGAGTCATCCCTACTTCTCTGTAAGTGTCTCTTCATTCATGGTACTGTGCATAGCACCTCACCCATTCTCTTGTAAATAACACCAATAAATAATCTGGTTCATTAAGCAAGGGAAGCAAGCACTTTTTTGGTCTGTTGTTGGGTCCTCATCTGGGGTGAATGAACATTTGCTCATGTCATTCAGGAAATGTCCCTCCACAGGTGGTCACAAAAGATTAACTTTCTACCTACTGATTCTATTTCAATTTTTTGTTGTAGCATCTTTACACACACACCCATATATATATATACATATACATGTATATATATGTATATATATTCTATTAACTATATTAAGTACATAATATCAGATTAAGAAAATGACAGTGACTTTTAGCATTAAGGATATTTTAGCTTAAAGTAGAAGTAGGTGAAATGATATTTGCTGAAAATTAGATTTCCAAGTGAAATAATTAATCTCTGTGTTTTAAAAAAATAAGTATATGTTAATAGTAAGAGGAAGAATTCTTTCTTTTAGTGCTGAAGGAAAAATATGTTAAAATGCAATAGTAATATGAACAGTCATCTAGTGACAAAATATATCATGAAAATTGACAAAGAACCAGCAGTACAAATATTCCATATCCATTACTTAAACATTGATGGATATCTAGCATGAGGAATTGGGGAAAAGACAGATAATGAAGATAGGAGAAAATACGTTATAAGCGAGTAGAATGAATTCTATTTGTAGTCCCAGGGTTGTTCAAGAAATTTTATTCTTTGGATATTTTTAATGTAATTCCCTTAGGCAGGAGAGCAAGGTACAATATACAATGAAAGATGAATTGCTGTATCACAGGCTATGTGATTTATTCTAGGAAAAATGCTCATTTTTATGTGAATCAAAAATCTTAACAAAAGATGCAAACAATGACAATCATAGAGTACAACAGAGCTTCAGTATCCAGGGATTCTGGCACAGTTGTAGCACCCGGAATGTCTTCAGATTTCCTTCCAGCATACTATGGTAGGAGTTTCACAAATAGACAAAGGCCAAAAGGCCATAGTGGTACATATACTCAGCTATAGTTAGAATGATAGAACTCTGAAACCAAGTCACCAATACGCTCAGGAAAGTTCCATGGTCAGCAAGTCAGTTGCATGCGATTATTTGCGCACATCATCTACATCATGTTCACATAGAATATGAGTAAATTCATCTTGCCTGCAGCATCTCTCTTTTCAGGAAAAGCATTGTTCTCTGCCTAAGAGCGTGTTATGAAACCAGCCTTCACTCCAAGGCCAAATGATTAGTCATTTCTTTACAACAATAAGCACATATGCAGATGAGAATTAATAACTTAATCTCAGAATTATGGGAAACTGGTTGATGAGTGTCTAGAAACCGACGCACTCCTCAGCATTCTCTTCTAATTGTTGGTTGTCTTTACATCAGCACTGCCTTATAGCTTCGCAGAATGTTGGTTTCAAAGTTATTGGTAAATATTTAATCTGCCCAAGCACTCTAAAATGTAAGTAAATGATGTGCAGTCTGTCTAAGCTAGTAAAATATGAATGTGAGCTAGTGGGTATTGTCATTGCTGCTTGCTCACTTTCCAAATACACATCTTGGTGAGAGCTCTTGTGTACATATGATAATCATATGCCCATACAGAAATGGCACCCTATTTCCAGTATGAACACTCACACGAGTGGCTATCATTAGAAAAGATGCTGTCAGGAAAGGGAGAAAACACAATGTAGCCTCACTGGAGTGGATGGGTACCTTTGACACCGTGTCCTATGGCTGTGTTATCATACTCTCTCTATTGCTTTCTCTCTCTTACACTTCAGGTCTCTGGGGATCAACACCAATTCGCAGAGTGGTACTGACTTTGGGAGAAGAAAAAAAATCAATGACCTATTCTCTTGGTCAGAGCATGGACTGTTGCGATGGCAGGCGACACAGCAGGAGGTGGGGAGGAAAATGGGATAAAAGGATGCAATATCGAGGGATGGGGGGCATAATTATACTTGCAGAAAAGTGTGTTCAATAAGCAGATTGCTGGGGAGTGGCAGAGACTAGCTTTTCATAAATATGAAATTGGAATTGGGTTGAAAAATTAGGGCACTGGAGCTTTCTCCCTAAATAAGGAGGACTTGATAATAGAGCTTATTTCTGTCTCCATTTGTCAGTCACCTAATTACACTGGGAAGCCTTAGAGCCAACATTCTCCCCACACAGAAAGCCTGGGGACTGCTCTGTGGGATTCACTTGTTTATTTCTGGTTGTTTTTAAAGTCAACCCATATTTTTAAGGAAAGAGAACTAAAGAAAGAATAACAAGAAGGATAGAAGGATTGGAGCAAAGGAGAAAAACAGAGAGGGAGATAAAGAGGTAAAATTGAAACGGATGGCAACGAAGGACATGGAAGAAGAAGCTGAACAGGCTGCGGATGTCTGGGAGGAAAAGTACATCTGGCTGAGCCCTAGCTTTGGGAGCATGGCCACTCCCCTTTAGTCATTACTGAGAGAGACCTGCCAAGATGAGGAATTACCACAGGAGGGGTTGGATATTAGGATTAATTGTCTCGAACCAGAGCAGTGGAGCAAGCATGCAAGGCACAGGAGGTGGACATAACAAACTCATGAGAAGCCACATTGCTGGTCTGCTTTTCCTAAGTGGGAACACACATAAAGACACCAACATTTTCTCTTCAGTGTTCCAAATCTCAAAAAAACTAAGACAAGACAGTGATTTGCCCATTGTCAGCCACTTGCATTCGTGTCTCTCTCACAGTGTGGGACCCCAGTGACAGCAGTGCTGCCCCCTTGACTCTTCCTACCTTACTCCCATAGGCGGTGATTTTTAATTTTGATCGCTAGCATTGACCACTACTTTATTTGGTTTCAAATCTAGACTCCTTTAAAAGATCTAGCCAACACTTTCGGGAAATTAATCAGTGCCCAGTTAGTGCTTTTTAAACATTATCCTAGACATATTTGTCTATTAACAGTCATACAGTTGAAACATATGAATTAGCAAATTCTATAATGTTCTCTTGTTGTTCAACTGAAAATTAAGAGAAAGCAAATGCCGTATGCAGTTTGTATAATTTTCACAGGATTATTACGAACCTTAGTGCATTTTCCTTTGAGCATGTGGTAATTCCCTGAAAGTCTATGCTTTGTCATCCTGCTTGCTCTTTTCTGTAGTCAAGTTAAAGAAGAAACTCATTAAGTCACTGTACTCTTGTCCATTACGCATGGATTACCTGAGTATTTCACATTCAAATAGATATATATTTTATTTTCTTTATGTAAATGATCAGCAGTCTTTTCCAATATGCTACTAGATCAATCCTGGAAGTCATATGGAACTTTAATATTTGTTGATTCAACATCCTGTATGTATATATTAGTTTAATAATGCTGCTATTACAAAAAACATAATGCCCTCAAACAACTGAAGCTTATTACTTTACAGTTATGATCAAATTTTTAAGACAAGTATTTATGACTGAATCCCTTGGAGGATCATGAGGGAAAAATCTGTTTCTTGCTTTTGACAACATCTAGGTTGCTTTTAATTTTCGACTTATGACCTCATAGTTCTAACCAGTCTGCTATCAGATGTATCTGTGTTTGGGGGTGATGTTTATGTGTGTGGATCCACATCTGTGTGTAGACACAAACACATGTGTGTGCTCATATATGTGGAAGCCAGAGGTCAGCCTTGTGTCTCTTCTTGGATCATTTTTTGAGACAAGCTCTTTCATTTGAATTTGAAACTTGGGATTTTGCTTTTAGCTAGACTGGCTGGTCAATGAGAGATCCTCCTGTCT
The DNA here is from genome assembly GCA_004026605.1 of Ondatra zibethicus. Classification (NCBI taxonomy): domain Eukaryota; kingdom Metazoa; phylum Chordata; class Mammalia; order Rodentia; family Cricetidae; genus Ondatra; species Ondatra zibethicus. Next base: position 58,719 of record PVIU01010623.1, on the reverse strand, counting down.
CCATCTTCCCACCTCTAGGTTTATAACATTTTCACAAGGGTTCTGGGGATCAAATTTAAGTCCTCATGGAACACACTTTATTACTTAACTGTCTCCTTAGCCTCTATCATGGGCCTTTATAAGGACCTTTATCTTGCTGTAGCCCTCAAAATTCAAATAAGTCAATGAATTCATTTTTCTTATTTGACACTTTCGATTTAGTAGAAAGGAGAGACAACTTGCTTTCCTGTCAAGTGCATGTAAAAACATTTTAGCTGAATTGAGCTCATTAAAACCCAAAATGTGACTTTCCAATGGATCCAGTTTTCACTGCACTGCCAGGCAGCCTTTCAGTGTCTGCAGTGTACCCTGAGCATCTAAAGATGCATGATGCATAAATATAAAATATTAGATTACCAGGTTTGGTTCTCTAGGGATTTTTATCTATTTTTGATTATGATTCTTTTTCATATGCCTGTGGGAGCTTGTAGTTATGCTATTACTTGCAAGGGAAAACATAGTTATGTTGATTTTACAGGGTATTTAGGAAGTTGACTGTCCTCATGTTTCCAGTAATCAGCATAGTACCCAATATAAAGTAGGTTTAAAATACGGATTTCTGTTTTAGTTTCATGTGGAGGTAATGCACATGCGTGGGGATGTCTAGTGTTGATGTTGGAAACATCCTGGGTTGCTCTTTCATCTTCTTTATTGAGGAAGGTCTTTCAATCAAACTTGTAGCTTGCCAGCTTAATCTTGTGCCTTCGGTTGGCTTTCCATTGTGAAAAAAAAAATCACGATAAAAACAACATGGAGAGGAAACAGTTTATTTCTTTTTTAAACAACTCTTAGGTCACAGTCTATCATTATTTCAGGATAAGAACTCAAGGCAAGGCACCTGAAGGCAGGAACGAAAACATAAGCTGTGGAGGAGTTCTGCTTACTGGATTGCTCTCCATTGATTGCTCAGTCTGCTTTCTATACAACTGAAGGCTACCTGTCCAAGTGTGGTACTGCACACAGTGAAGTGGACCCTTCCACTCTGATCATTAATCAAAACAAAAAATTCCCCAGGGCCTGATTAGAGAATAATCTGATGAAGGCAACTTTTTAGTTGGGGTTCCCTTTCACATATGCTCCCAGCTTTTGTCAAGTTGACAAAACTAACTGGTATATCTTGATAGCCAGCTTGCTCTGGGGAAGTCTTGTCTTGTCTTCCAAAGTAGGAGTTCCAGGAGAACTAACATCCCTAACTGAAATTTATACAGATTCTCGGGATCCTAATTCAGGTCTTCATGCAACCATGGCAAGTAATTTAATCACTGAGCCATTTCCTTAGCTCCAGGAATTTATTGAAAATAAAGCATTAATAATGAATCATTGACATGCTGTTTCAGTTGCCTTATAACTATCTAAATTTAATTTTAATTCCCACTAAAGAGAAAGATGACCTCAGATATGTTCATGTTCTATTGTGCATCATGAGTGAAGCATAACCATGGTACAGAAGAGCCCAGAGTCTACCATAAGGAAGTTTGCAAAGCAGACACTCTAATGGTAATTGAATAGGCACCATAACTGATGGTTTTGTTCATGAAATAATAAGACATAACTTAAAATTGAAGCCCAAGGAGGAAGTAGCTTTACAATCAGAATAGCTACCAAGCGCAGCTCTGTTCTAGCTTCACTGTAGAACTGAACGGTGAAGAGCAAAGCAGCACTGGAGGTGAGTGGACTTTAAAGCAATGCTGAAAGACCGTGTGCTTTCAGTGAATAGCAGTGTCAGGAGGAAGTGTAAACCATCCCTGATGATGGCTCACAGTGCCGAGCAGGGCAAGTAAGTCAAGGAAGGAGAAAATCTGCACAATGAGGCACCCCATACATTCCAAATCCACAGAGAAAAGCACAGTTAAGATGAAGGCTCTGAGCACCTATGAAATAGTAGGAGAAAATTTCGGCTCCACTTCTTAGAACAATCTGGAGACAAATGATGCTGTATATCCGTGCCGTCATTAACTCATAGACCTCATGATACAGGAGCAACATGAGTGCACATTCAATGCTCTTCAAAGTATTTGTTTTTCAGATTATGAGAAAAGTTGGTAAACATTCTTTATTCATGCTCTCAAAACCCATGTCTTGGATCCAAAAGAAAGTCACTTTTTCTTTAAGGAGGTAACATGGGCTTGGGCTATGCCCAACAGAGAGTAGAGACCCTGTCTAATTTAGAAGAATGAATGCATCCCTGCCTGAGCTAGAAGAAGCTCCAATCTTATTTTCTGTAGGACCTGACCCTGTCAGTCAGAGTGGCCTGTGGTCACAATTTTCTGGGAACTGTAGAAAATGATCATGTTGATAAATCTGTGCTTAAAATGACTCCAGTCATCTATAGTTATTTTAATATCTAGTACATGCCTTCTTGGTGTTTGTGTCTCTAAAGTTTGGTATTAGTAAAATAGGCCTGTGTGGGGAGGGTCCTTCTTTTTATGATTTTGGTTTTTAATTTATTTTGATTAAAAACACTACAAAAATCAAACTCTAGAAACATCCAAAAACAAAGCACCAAGCATTTATAACACTCTAATTAGGCCATCTCAGGCATGGAGGTACACTCTTGGCCCTAGGGGTGCTTGGTCTTGGTAAATAGACAATTTTGTTATTAAAACACTGTTAGAGGTTGACAAAGAGAGAAATGCCAAGGACAGCGAAAGCAGGAGATGAAGTTGTGTAGGTAAATGGCCTTGTCTGGGCAGAGATGTGGCAGCTGGGGCTTACAAATAATGTTCAACCATAAATCCCAATTAGTGAGAAGTAGAGTATGAGATCACAGAAATTGACTGGGGTGAGATTGGTAGAGCCCAGTTGTCATGGTGGTGGAAGAGGGTTGAATTGATTAAAAACAAGATCTTTAGAGCAAGACAAGGCGATGTGGCTTCTCTTCCTTTGAAGAGGGAAGTGTATGCTCTTCCACTGAAATGAAAAAGAAACCATCATTTAAAGTTATGCCATTTACCTGGTGACAAAACACACACTTAGAGAAGAGTTATTCATATGTCAAATCAACCATTCACTCTATTCTGGTTTAGACCACTACTGGAGGTGCATGACCCAACACATAGTCTGCCTGCACCTGGGCAGTTGTATCTCAGAATACACTTGGGTTCATCCATTTGATTATGACCAGGTCTTCCGTTTTCACATCCTAGTCTCAGACCTGCTGACAAGAATCACCTGAATAATTCTAAATTTCCTCACATATTATAGATCTGCATTTATATTTACAAATCTGCTGACCATGAACATATTCTTTCCTCTGTACCAATGCTCGGGGGTCATAATCTTGATTTCCTGCATTCTGCTGCCATATTTTCTCACTGTCCCTTTACTGAGAAGGTGGACTCTGGAAGAAACAAAAAGTGGGCCAGGAGTGACCTCATATAAGAGAACAAAACATAATCAATTCTTGACACACACCCCCCCAGGAAAACAATATTCCTGGTAGATGCAATAGCTATAAATTATTGAGCTGACATCAGGAAAAACATAGAATTGGTAATTTACAGATATGAAGAGCTATGTTTTACAAATAAACACAGTTCTAGAGTATCCCAGAGTGGCTTAAAATAATCCACACAGAAACAAAGTTGCATGTAGATGGCTCTCACTTCAGGGTCTACCTCTTTTCTTTAACCCTCACTACTGCACAAATAAGCTGCTATAGGCTCTTACTGGCAAATATCTACAGAAAAAAAATATATTTTCTTCTAGGACTGAGTTTAGACTAAAAAAAAATCACTAATATACCAGATTACATGGATACAAAATTGAGTTAGTACATAACATGACACTGTCTTGTATCTGGAATTTCAATATTCCTTCTGGCTGCTTGACTGATAGAAAACTCAATTTAAAAGAAGTTTTAGAAAATTCAAAAAAATCAGCATATGCTTACCATAGTCATTCCAGATGAAACTTTAAAAATTAATAACTAAGCGCAGTTGTAATTTATTGGGTTAAGCCATTAAGGAAACTCTAGAGTTAGAACTTTTGCTAAATGGTCTATGACTGATTTACTTAATTTTTCAACCACTGCATAGTAAAGGGATAATGAACTTCTAAGACTGGCAAGTTTTGTTTCCTTTATATTTAAAAACAAATATTTAAGTCTAATATCTGAAATCATATATTAACTTTAAAAATTCAATTTAATGTAATCAGATTTCATTGTTGCTTTTCATTGGTACTCTGTTTACTATCAATGGCATCTTTATAATAAAAATACACATGAAAATACAGTTAAGCAAGGAACAGAAGTGCAGGCTTCATCTGAATATGATGTTTTCACATAAAAGGTCTTTTGGAATTTTTTTCCTCATTATCTAATTAAACTAGGTGTGGATATTTACAATTTTACAATAGAAGTGCATCTTTGTGTGTTTCTAATAGTCACTGGCTATGACTTAAAACTTCATGAAGTCGTGTCCTTTGTCCTTTTGGTGAGAAGGCATTGATGGAGGAAGGACTGAAAAACTACTGCCAAATGACAACAGTCCACATCAGGGAAATACACGGTTAGTGATAGGAGTGTGAGTCCATACAAAAGATATATCCTTGGGAAGGGCAGATGATGACGATGCTCCTCAAGGCCCATGTACTAATGAGTTGGGTCCCATGCTAGTGTTGTGCAGCATGCCTGAAACTTTAAGAGGCAGAACACAAAGGAGGTCTGTAGGTTATTAAGGCACTTAATTAAATGGGACTCTGGGACTTTGGTCCACTCAGTTATTCTCATTTGAGAAGTTTGGCTTTACAATATCAGTCCTTTCAAGAAATATTACTGCCCAATCATTGACTGCAAATTCCAAAACAATAAGACTAAACAAATCTTTCCTCTTTATCAGTTAACTAATTCAAGGATTTTATTTTATTTTATTTCACTTTTATAGTGAAAGAGAGATGACTACTTATCCTATTATATCTGGGTAAACATCACCTCCAAGGAAAACCATACAAGGCTACATCCTGGTCCTTTCTCCTAAATAATATAAATTCCAGTGTCCTGAGCATCCATGATCTGAGCCCTAATACACATAAACTACAAGATTACATTTTAGCTTTCAGTAACCTTATCATTTGTTCCTGTACACACACTGGTGATAAAACAGTTTCAGGCAGAAAAAACCTACTAAGATTATTTAGCTCACTAAAGTTGCCCAGATATCATATGAGTAGTTTGTAAGAAACAGTCCATCTTGGGAAGTAATATCTTCGGTTATACTTTCAGGCATTGCTATTCTAAAGAAAATTAGTTTATTTTTCAGAGAAAGAGTGATTTAGCATCAAAGCTACCTACACTGAATACAGAACTACTTGCTTTATGATTCCTTTTCAAACTTCTCATTGGCATGTTTTCACATACAATACTCTCCATCATATCTCCTTCCTGATATTTTGCTGGCCAACATTTAATAACACTTCAGAGTCTTCCCAAAATGTTACTACTCTGTCATTCTTTCCAAGTACTCCATAAAGAGAAATGCTAGTAGGTTGTTTTTCTCAACAATTGGAATCTGCATTTCTTTATATGCATGTTTCTTCATAACATTGGATGTAGCTAACTCATGTGATGATGAAATTTATATACCTAGAACCTGTCTATAGTTACCATTGACATTTGGTGAGTACTAATGATTGAATAAATAAATGCACAAACTTTTCAGTGGAGGTGTGCAGTAGGGAAGCCACTTATTTCCTGGCTACCCAGCAGCTCAGACTCCTGAAATTATCACATAGAAACTATATTATTTAAAACACTACATAGCCCATTAGTTTTAGATTCTTATTGGCTAACTCTTACATATTAATTTAATCCATCTCTATTAATCCGTGTGTCGCTATGTGGTTGTGGTTTACCGGCTAAAGTTTCAGCATGTCTGTTTCTGATGGCAGCTCCATGGCTTCTCTCTGACTCATTCCTTTTTCCCCAGCATTCATTTTAGTTTTCCCCACCTAGATCTGTTTTCCTATAGCTCTGCTATAGACCCAAAGCAGTTCCTTTATCAACCAATGGTAATCACAGCATACAGAGGGAAATTCCACATCACCTCCCCTTTTCTGTTTAAATAAAAAGAAAAGTTTTAACTTTAACATAGTAAAATTACATATAACAAAACATATATCAAGCAAGAATTACAGTTACAATATTTATATCTACTTTATCTCTTATCATAACTAAGGAAAACTATATTATTACTATCTACTCTTCAACTCCATCAAAGACTCCAGAAGGCTGTAATATTACCTAAGCAAACAGGAAGTACATTGTAAGAAACTTCCAAAACTTTAGAATTGACAGAGAAATCTTGCTACCTAGACACAAACACAAAGTTCTTCTGTATCGTTGGAACATCCATCTTCAGTCTATAGGTCCATAATGTCTAGCAGACTTTTCTATGAAGCAGGAAATTTCAAAGACAGTTCCACCTATATTGGCAGTTTGTCAGCCATTTTTTTTTTCTGTGTCCTGCAGAATATCTAGCAGACTCTTTCATGAAGCAGGAACCATGAAGGATCGTCTTACTTTCTTTTGGTAACTTCAGCAGTTATTTTTCTGCAGGTCCTGCATGTCCAGTTTATCAAGCAGTCCAGGAAAGAGAAGTTTTTTGCCCAAATGGTTAAACAATTCCATAAGGAGCCTCTTTGATGCCCATCTTCCTCTTGAAGCTATTGGTGCTGCCAGAAGCAGATGTGTCTCACTGTCATGAAAATTCCTAAGTTCTTAAAACATTTTAAATGCCATATTCTGAAGGTCTCTGAAAGATTTGAAGAATCACTTTCTAACTGAAATATATCTCTATATATCTAGAAAACCTAACTAACATGACTACAAGCTTGACTATTATGGATGACTATTAACCTATATTTCTTAATTGTGCATTACATTTCTAAATGAGCTGCACAAGTACAGTACCTTAATCAAGATCAGAAATACATATACACAGTATAAAAAATTTACCTTAAACTTGTATTAATGAATCAGGATTCATACCAATGCAAATCTCTATAGCATATCCCCCTTTAAATGTAAACAAGCATTTATAGACAATACTTGGGAATATGGGCATAGTTTTGTCCAAACTTCTTCCTGATGTTTGTTGGGCAAAGTAATTTTTAAGGGGTGTTCAAGGCAACTTTTCAGGGGGTCTTGGTCCATCAAACCACATTAATCATGAAGGATTCCACAGGTTCTCATCTTCTGTGGAAAAAAAAGAAAAACCTCTATTCCAAAGCAATATATCCTTAGACTCAAATTCCGAAGTCAAAACACCTTTATGTTGGTTTAACTTAGCAGTACATACATACAGTGAAGTGTCTCTCAGTACATAGCTCCTTCACAGTCAAAAAATTCAAAGAAAACACAATAATATGCATAATCCAGACTCTCTGTGTATTCTCCATCTTTACATGGTTTGTTTTATTCTATTACTTTTTAATATTTATTTTATTATCTTTATTCCCTTAATCTATGACTGTCTGTACTCTATCTCTTTAAAGACTTTTTTTATTTTTTTAAAAAATATTTACTTCATATTATAACTCTCTGCACTCTTTTACTTCTCTCTCTCAAGCCTACATACATTTATTCAACACTGTGACCCATTTAGACGTCCTTTATGTCTGAATCTGTCCTATTGTGTATCTGTAACTGTTTACTGTCTAGGAGTGCTTCTTAAAATTGTAAGCACTTCTTAAAAACTTAAGTGGCACCATTGCTAGGGGATATATGGTACTTCCTGCTTGCCCTACCCAGTCCAGCATGGTGGAGATGCTTGCCACCTCTGAGAGCTATGCACAATGCCCCATCTCTAGGCACATAGCCAGTCTATGTTGTCACCAAGCAAGCCATAGCACGTTGCTCGCAAAACCCATTCAAATGCTCGGTCTCCTGAAAGACCCAGAGGTCTCAGTGGCAGCATAGCCCAGAAAGCTGGCATTTCAAAGCAGTGTGGCTTTTTTCTTTAGCTACTGCTAAATCAGGAAAACCTCTCTTAAAAGAGCAGCAGTGTACCACCAGTGAGCAAAGCCCATTCAGAAAAAAAAAATTCAGCTAAACTTTGTTTTTATGTCTATAATTCCTTTCCAAGCCCTCTCAGGTTTTATGTGGATTTAGTCTATCATGTTGGTGCACCAATATGTAGTAGGAAGGCCAGTTGTTTCCTGGTTGCTCGGTAGCTCAGACTCCTGAATGAATCACATAGAAACTGTATTATTTAAAACACTGCTTGGCCCATTAGCTTTAGCTTCTTATTGGCTAACTCTTACATATTAATTTAACCCATCTCCATTAATCTGTGTATCACCACGTGGTTGTGGCTTATCACCTAAAGTTTCAGCATGTCTGTTTCTGGCGGCAGCTCCATGGCTTATCTCTGACTCTGCCCTTCTTTTCCCCAGCATTCAGTTTAGTTTTTCCTACTTAGCTCTATTCCCCTATAGCTCTGCTATAGGCACAAAGCAGTTCCTTTATTAACCCATGGTAATCACAACACACAGAGGGAAATCCCACATCAGAAGTGACCTTCACTGTGCAAGGAAAGAGCATACACTGGTGTGCATTGATATAGTCATATAAAGCATAAAATGAAAATGATTAACTTCATTCTTTCCTTCAAACAATATGTCTTCCAAGTGCTTAGTTTCTTTGTTAGGTGATATGTTAAGGAACAAGAATAAATTTGTATTTAGAAACATATCTCAGAATAAGCACAACTGAGTCAAATTTACTTGTGACATAGATGACTATGAAATGGTATGTAACTATCAATGAGTCAAGTTTATTTTAGACATGCATGATTATGATATGATGCATTAGTATACTGGATATTGATGCTTCTCTATTTATTATGCAATGATGCAAAAGAAGCTAAGTATAAAATATCATAATTCAAAAGTAACTAATTGGTGAATGGACCAGTACAACAATAGTACTTACAATAGTTTTATTATAATATAATTATAATTAATAGTATATAATATATATAGCAATTTTAATAGAGATATACTCTATTATTATTTATAATAGTAGTACTATTATAAGTACTTTTATAATTGTCCTATTATAAGTACTATTATAATGGTCCTATTAAAAGTATCGTAAGTAGTATTATTATAATTGCAAGTACTATAAATATTATAAATAGCATTATCTTAAGAGTACTTATATTAATGTAATAATAGTACATATAGTACTACAATATTATGATATGTATTATGACATGTAACATATAGTATATATAATATAGTACTATTATCTCATTGTATTATAGTACTCCTAGTTTTATTATTTTTATAGTAATAGATATTATAGATTATCTATTATTTTTATTATTTTAATAATATATGAAAAAATTAAAATATACTTTATTATTTAATAATACAATAGGTGCTATGATATTAATGATACAATATATTATGTATTGCATATTACACATAATCTAAATAATTTAAAATTGATAATAATAATAAAATGACAATAGTAGAGTCTTGATGAACTCCCCTTCTTATTTAGCATGTGAGTGAATGTTATATCTTCTGGGGGCTGCCCAGCATCTTCAGAGAGTATTATACCACAAGTTAGGAAAACATCCAAATGCATATAGCCTCCATATTATCATAAGATAAACAGGCCACAGATATAACCATAAAGACTGGTGTATCTATATTGAAGAATACTGAATTTGAATATATGGCTAGGGCCCTTACAGAGATTACAGATCATCAAAAAAATGATCTGATGGAGAAGATGGCATACTTGTTTGGAGACAGGGTCTCCATGTTTAGCTCTGGCTGGCCTGGAATTCACTATGTAGACTATACTGGCTTCAAACTCACAGTGGTCCACCTTGTGCCTCAAGTATTGGAACTGAAGGCATGTATCAATATGCTCAGCTAATTTTTTCATGAAACATGAGCACATTAATTGTATTACTTATCATATGTGGCCCAAAGTAATTGTGTGATTCTTTGTTCTGAAGAAGTGCTATATCCCTTGCCATGTCCCTAGTACCTGTAATAGTGTTGATTGTATTGTAAGCTCTCAATATGGAACAGAAAACCATTAGTAGCCTTAGAAGTAGAAATCTGCAAACATCACCAACATCAACTGCCAGTATAGCTTTGTAAAAATCGTATGGTAAAGCATTCCAAAATTATTTACTCATCTTTCAAGGGCCTTAGGTAATAATTGAAAGAAAAGGGCATGGGGAGTTGAACTAAGATGAACTCTGTGGGGCTGGAGAGATGGGTAAAGTGCTTAATGAATGGTTGGAGATCTGAGTACAGATCCCTCTCACCCATATCACAGTTGGGAGTGGTTAAGAATATCTGTACTTGTCAGTCCAGCACTAGAAGATGGAGACAGAGAGCTCCCCCGATCTCACTGGCAAATTAGCTGAATTTTTGCACTCCACACTCACTGAGAAACTATGTCTCAGAAATAAGGGGGAGAGGACAGAACACACTGAACTTCGGTCTCTAAGCACACATTTACATGGATATATACATGTACATATGCACAAGAACAATGCACACCAGTATACACACATACAAAATAGTGAATTATACTACTTAATACAATTTTTAAATTCTAATGCATTTTGCCCACATTTCTTCCCTCCCCTAAGTTTGTTCAGATCCTCTCCTCCTCATCGCCCTCCCAACTTTAGATTATTTCTCAAAACACATGCCTCAAGAGCTATATAATAGAAAAACACCCAAAATCCAGAAACCAAAATACTTTGGCCAGAATTAAAAAAAAAAAAACTCCTTGCCAAACTGTAGCCAAATAAAAGTACACATAGACACACAGGTACACAGACACACACACACACACACACACACACACACACACACTCAAACACCAAAACAAACACATAAAAGACTGTGGAATCCATTATATGTTGGTCAACTACTCCTGAATATGAGACCTGCCCTGGAATGTTTGATATAGCTTGTGTCATTCCATTGGAGAAAACTGATTTTCTCTCTCCCAGCAGGCATAAATGACAGCTCAGTTATTAACCTTTACTCTGGTATCTCAGTTTACATGTATTTATTCATTTATTTAAAAAATAACAATATAAAATATAAACTAAAACAAAAGCTATCACATCGAAGTTGAACAAGACAGATCAACAGAAGGAAAGAGTCCAAGAGAAAGGACAAGATTCAGAGACCTACTTCTTCACACACTGAGGGTTCCCATAAAAAAAATTGTAAGCCATAATATAAGCACAGAGGACCTGGTGCAGACCTGAAAACCCATGATAATTTTTTAAAAAGTTATGGAAAAGTAACTTTTTAATAATTCAGCATTTTATCTTAGCAAAGAAGAACCCTGGATTTATTTATCGACTGAAATATGGGACATCCTGGAACAAAGACATACTTATACTGGAGCACAATTCTACAAAATAAGGCAAACAATGAACAAGTGGGAATTCAAGTAAACTTTAAAGAAGAGAAAGGAATACTTCATTTTTAGAATTCAAAACAGGGCGGGCAGTGAATGGCATTTGTTAGAGCACAGTGAAAGTAGTCCATTGAGAATGCTTCTGAAGACCTCTGACTTCCCAGTGACTATGGCTGAACACCAGCTAGACGGAAAGGGAGCGTAGTCAAGGATAGTTCTTGCTAGCCATTCCAAGCTGCAGAAAAGATTTACTTTAATGCATGAGCATGATGGAATATATATATTTCACTTACTTATATGTATGTTCCTATACACACACATTAAGGCACATTAAAGTATCACTTATATCTGAGGTTTAATTGGTTGTGATGTACACAAAGCAGATGGAGGTAGTTGTAACATGAGGGTCAGCTTGTTGGGATTTCTGTCCCGCCCTGTACCCCACAGCCGGCAAGCCCCAAAGAAAATCACACAGAGAGTCTATGTTAGGTTATAAACTGATTGGCCCATTAGCTCAGGCTTCTTATTAGCTCTCATAGCTTATATTAACCCATTATCCTTACCTATGTTAGCCATATGGATCAGTACCTTTTTCAGCGGGGCAGGTCACATCCTGCTTCTTTGGTGGTCTGGGAAGGACTGGGGAGGAATGGGCTTCCTCTTTCCCAGCATTCTCCTATTCTCCTTGCTCCACCTTTACTTCCTGTCTGGTTGTCCCACCTATACTTCCTGCCTGGCCAATCAGCGTTTCCTGCACCAGGTAGTGACAGTGGCATCAGGCAATATGATCTAGACGAAGACAAGGAAGAACTTGAAACAAAGAATTATGCGACAGTAAGAAAATGTATTTAATGTAGGGTCGTGAGAAAGACATCAATACTTCCCCCAAAATGAATCCACTACAGGAGATGTGACCCCAAGGTGGAGGCAGAAAGGAAAGGCAAGGGAAAGGAACATGGTGCTAACTGTTCTTGGGTAAAGGATCCTAGTGCATACATCATAAAATGTAGCCCTCAAAGCAGAATTTGGTGAGTTCTCGAGAAACACAAACCAAGCTGGCAGAGTGACTGCGGGTCTACATTTGAGAGAAGGACAAAATGACCATTCTCCCGCAGGTCAGCAAGTGGGCCTCGGAATCCTGGTGTATCCGCATGTAATGTGTAGTATTTAGTGTTTGTGACCAGGTTCGACTACTGTAACCCATCATGTAGAATGTTTTTCTCTAAGGAGCATGGGCCACAAAAAAAGAAGATCACATGATCTCCTTAGAAATCCTTGTTTGTGCTCCTGGCTCTCACTACTTGCAGCCATAGAGTTAAGAAATTTGTTCCACAAGTTTGCAAAGATGTTACTTAACTCTGTGATCTCCACAAGTTTTACCTACACATGGGAAACAATAAGAATGTTATTCTTTTCCAGCAGGTTTAACTTTCTGAGCCAATTTAAATAGAATAGCCTCTTAGCATGAAGAATTGTTTCAGTTTTTCTTCAGACACTCAGAATTGGTGGTCAATGATAAGGGCACTTACAGCCTCCAAATATTGACCACAGATTTTACTCAATACCCCTTTTCACCTTAAAATACACTAGCCATTAAGAACTATTTATTTGATTAACCAGAAGTCTTTCTGGAGACACTATGTTTTATTAACGAACCAGTCATCAGAGACATTTCAAGAACTGCAATGCCTCTCCCCCTTCAAAGCTAACATTTTGTAAAATTAGTCTGTAAAGGTAGTTTGCTGGCATGCACACTTTTAGCCTTCACTTTGTGGGCTTCTACATGCTGCCTCTGTAGTTTAAGACTGTTTTGTCCGTTATAGAAACAGCAATAACCAGAAGGATATAAAAATTAGAACCCCAGAAAGTCTCTGACCTGCGCTGTTCGGCACTCCATGGAAAGTGTTTTATTCTGCACCTGCCATTTTTACCTTAAGGATGCCCTAGAAACTGGAGCTGTATTCCTGTCAGCTGCATGTGACAGTCCCTGTAGAAAGGTGATCAAAAGGACTCTCAGGCTTAGATGCCCTTTGTCTCAGAGGAAGGTGATCCATGGCATCTGGAGATGATGGAACGCATGATTAACATTAGCACAGAGAATGATTAATATCTTCTTAAAGCACCCACTTCCAGATTATCCATCATTTCATTAGAGGGAAAAAAGTTCCCCGCAAAAAGGGGCTGGCCCTCTGAACCATGAATAACTCACCCACCCCTTGACATGTTTACTAATTGACTGGCAGAGTGGGCTTAATACTTTAATATATTTATACTAAGCAAATTATGACTTTTTTTCTAATGCTCAGGGTGAGTTCACGATTGTAGTGAAATAACAAAGTGCTTTTGTTTGGCAATTAAAGGTCAATTTATGATTAATACTAAACTTAACCCTTCTTCTTGACAGAAAGCATTAATTTTTTTGTCATAAACCATTGACCAGATTTCGTGTGAGGAATTTTTCTATGCAATATTGGTTAATTTGTGCTGTAGATGTGACATTTAAAAGATTCCTCATTAACCGAGGCCTTTGAAAGCTTCTAGTTTTTGCATGGGTCTCAAGTCCATGAATTTATTTAGTGTTTTACTTAAGAAGAAATTATGCATTCAGGAGGGAGGGTGCAGATATGATCTCAGATTTTCTGGTTTTATTATTATTTTCTCTTTTGTCTCACTACCAAATGAAATATCTCAAGACTGTCAGGTGCCTCTAAATATTGACTTCCTCCCAGAGCTCTACAAAGTAATATTAAACCTATACCAAAACCCCCTTCACTCTGAGGGGTCTATTGAGATAATGAATCAAGGAGATGAGATTTGTATAACTCTACTAGACTACCCTTTTTAATTAAACTCAAACCATTTCTCCTGTAAAAGCTCACACATTCTCACTTTGCTTTGATTGTGTAAATCTTTGAGAAAACTTTAAAATCACATTTATATTAAAGAACCGATGGCCTATTCGCACTACTATGGGTTATTTTGTTTTATCAGAAAACAACAAAGCACACACAAAAGTGGGCCTACAAAGCACATTCCTGATTAGCATCAGGAATAATGTAGACAGAACTGGACACTTTATATCTAGTGATGATCCATTGGCCAGTCCTGTCACCCTCCTTATCAGCTGCATGACTCAGTGTGTCACTTCTTGTTTTCATGTACCAAGAATGCAAAAGTCTAAGCTAGTGATGGGTCACTGAGACATTCATGATTTAATTTAGTGAAAATTTTTGAAATGTTATATAAATTTCTTATAGTATGCTTTACGCTACAATAAATGCCATTGTCATATGAAACATAATAACTTATTCTCCATGTCTTGCTGAATGTGTATTTCACTTGCTTGTATAATGAGCTGGTGATTTTGCACATATACAAAACTTGAATGTGCAGAAATTCAATTATTTTACCTTTTTGTTAATACCTTCTCCTCTTAATATTCTCCTTCTTGGTGAAAAGCAACAGCTGAAGGGAAATACATTTCCTGTGGGAAGAGTCCATCAAAGGAGAATGAGAAAGGACACAGTTTATGTTACACTCCCACGAATGAGACACTTTAGGACAACAGTGTTAGAAAAGATTGTGGGATTACCAAAGCAAGCTCATTTGTCTGTTCAGCCCACCCTGTTACCACAAGCTGGAAATACACAGAATGACATGAGACACAGTCCGTAAGCAATGCTCTACAGTGTGTTCTTCTGGAAGATCTTAAAAAGTACACTTGATGATCAGCCCTCACTGTCAACCTAGAGTTCCCTAGCCGCCAGGCCTCCTGGCACACTTATAAGGAACTGCCTAACTCAATGTTAACCTTTGAGAATTTCTGTGAAAGATTACCTTGGATGGGTTGACTAAGACCCTTCTTAATATTTGCATCGCACCATTTCCTGAGCAGTGCGATCTGTGACTGTATAATGTGCAAGAGCAAGCTGAGCACAAACATGCATGAGTAGCTGCTTCAAGTTCTTATCGCCTTGACTTTCCTGAAATGGCAAACTTGACCCTGAAACTCAGAGCCAAATAAAATCTTTCCCTCTTAAGTTGCTGTTGTTGGGGTGTTTTATTTTTTATTTATTTTTATTTCTTTCCAGCCACAGGAATTGAAACTGAAACTACACATATTGAGGCAAATACATACAACACTCAAATATCAGGCTAACATAGTTGAGAATCACAGAGTCTTCAAACTAGGAATTTTCAAGAGAACAATCTGCCTTATAATATGTCCCAAGCTAAGTTGAAACTGAAACTGTCTCCTTATTTACTTTATCCATTTGCTCAGACTACAGCTAAGGGGAAGATAATTGTACTTACACAAATATATATATCAATGTCCACGTGGTACTAGATAAGGGTTGACAATATCTGAAGGCTGTAGCCTCAGCTGACCAGTGGGGGAATCATATATATATATGGAAGCATGATGAAACACACAACCAGATTGTCGATCTCCATTTCAAGGGGGAACACCTGGGCCACCAAATCTCATAAAGAAAAGATTAAGTAGCACTTGTAGAAGGGTTCCTTATCAATGGTGCAGGAGGTCCTACTGTATTTCTGTTGCTTTCATTGGTTAAATAAAGAGACTGCCTTGGCCTTTTGATAGGGCAGCCCTTAGGTGGGTGGAGTAGACAGAACAGAATGCTCTGGAGAAGGGAAGTGTGGCAGATGCCATGTTTCTCCTGGCCAAAATGGACACTGCTTAGACTCATGCTGGTAAGCCACAGTCAGGTGGTGATACACATTAATGGAAATGGGTTAATCAAGATGTGAGAGTTAGCCGGTAAGAGGCTAGAACTAATGGGCCAGGCAGTAATTAAATGAATACAGTTTCTGTGTAATTATTTCGGGTATAAGTTAGCAGGGACCAAAAGCAGGCCAGCGGCTGGGAGCTGGACAGGATGGAACAAGGGGCCCGTGCTCCTTTTACTACAATGGTCACCTCTGCTGGCTGTTCACTGCAGTGAACACAGGCTAAGAATGTAAGATTCGGGCTGTTGCCCATTTGTGAGAATTTGCTATTGCTCTAGGGAGATGTGATCTCATAGATACATCCACACGGGCTGACGTTCATGTTTGACAAAGATTTATCATACTCTGGAAGAGTACATTGTTAAAGCAACTTTCAGTGGGGTAAAGACTTCTTTTAGAAAGATGGAAAGACTTCAATTGTTACTGGCTGCTGTGTTCTTGTGTAAGTTCCTACCTCCTAGACTCTGCATTTCAGGCATCTGTGACTGTGGGTCATTGGTTCAATCTTGTGGATACTATACACAGCCAGTTATTTCATTTAAACAATTGTACTCAGAAGTTCTTCAAAGAATTTAGTATAGCTTCAAGTTTCATAAAGATTTTCATAATTCAAAAGTACTTTGGAGAATGTATGAAGAGGTCAGTCTGCCTGAGTTATAAGTTGTCACTCCAGAAACTTCATTTCCAATTTTGTGTTTCCCGTTTCCTCTAGATAGATCTCAATGCTTTTTAAGACTGAGAGGCATATCCTCATCACAGAGGTACTGATACAATGTAAGTATGAATACTTTGGTCAAGCGTCCTTGAGTTACAGTCTTGGCTCTACCTCCTACAGTGTAAATATTTGGTTAACATTACCACCTAAGCTACATGACAGAAGGATCATGACCTTGATGCCCATGGGCCAGTGATACTGCCATCTTCCTCTAGAATTCTGTGGTAAATGTAGATTTCCAGACTCCATACCAGATCTACTACTGAGAGTGAGATTTTAACAGGGCTCTGAGTTTCATGCTTGCATAACTGCAGAGCAGGTGGAAAAGTCCCATCAGAGATCATGAGAAATAGATTCCTCTGATCAGCTGTGCAGAGGCAGTAAAAACTATATGAAACACCAGAAATGTATCAGGCTAAAAGTGACTTCTGAGGTCAGATCATTGAATTTCTTAGAACAATGATGCAAAGATTCTCCATCAACATCTTCCCATTTGTTCAGAAGCAAGTGTTCTTAGAATACCATCCATGAGATGCCAATGTGAGCTTCATGCCGTTGAATTCCTGTCCCAGCTCTCTGTGATTGGAATTACTGTTTGGAGATGTGCCATTTCTTTGTGGCGGCTAATTTATAACAAGTCTTATTATAAAGAATCTGGACTTCAATTTCTTTTTCACTTTTGCTTCAGTTTGAGAATCAAGTTTTATAAGCATCTGCATAAGTTCACTGCATTTAAGAAAAAAGTGCAGGGAGAAAATAATGCCAGGTAAAAGTGGATTTCCGGCATGTTCGCCAATATTCTGGCACCTTCCTTTCCCATGTAATACTAGATCCACATTTGTGTTTGCCTTTAGTACTTCAACCATTCAGAATGACTGGCTCACCTGTTAAAGGGAACGTGGCAACTACATTGCCCCAAAGTAGACATCTTCCCTACATTCTACCAGTGTAGTGGTGTTGGGGAATATTATTTTCAGGTGTTACTCTGGTTTATGCTGCATTTGTTTAACTCTGCAAAGCTGTATTACTGCACCTGTCTAAAACATATGATGATCTAATGAAGAGCTAAATGGCCAATAGTGAGGCAGAAGCAAGGATAGAAGGGCTGGCAGGCAGAGTGTAGACATAGAATGAGAAATCTGGGAGAAGAGAAGAAAGAGAAAGAAGAGGACAATGAGAGGAGGACTCTAGGGGCCAGCCACCCAGCTCCCCAGCCTGCCACGGAGTAAAAGGAAAAACAAGACCTACAGAAGAAAGATAAAAGTCCAGAGGCAAAAGGTAGTGGGGATAATTTAAGATAAGAAATGCTGGCTAGAAGCAAGCCACGCTTGTATTAATAACTAAGAATAAGCATTTATGTGTGATTTATCTGGGAGTCAGGTGGCAGCACCCCTTAAAAGCCAAAGGAGTGAAATATCATACAATAAAGTGGGGAAACACATGTATTTGTTTTCAGTAGGTAGCCCTTCTGCGTGCAAGAGAACACACAGCTCACAATTCCTGAAAGTTGTTTGCTGATGTGCTTATATGCAGGATTTAGGAAAACTGGGGGTGGGACGGGAAAGTCCCTACCTCTGGGACCTCCAAATGGTCTAAGCGTTGTCCCTGTCTCTGGGGCCCCTGAATGATCAAAGAATTGTCCCTAAAATTTCTGGGCATCTAAACAATTTGATAAAAATAAAAGACATCTGTATAATCTAGAGCCCTAAGCCACGTACGACGTAGTAACTTTGAGCGACTTACTTGCCTTCTCTGGACCTCACCCTCCTCTTCCGTAGAAGCAGAAATTAACCCCATTACCACACCGTGATCTGTGAGGATTAAATAAAGTCTGAAGGGAGTGTGCCAGTCACATAGTAGTCACACCATAAATAGCACAATTTTTCAAGATCACTCACTGTTTCCAAGGTGGCATCTGTATTCCACAAAAAAATGCAACTTCTGCTTGTCCTTTCCTCTCAAGGTCATGGCCTCTGAGGCTCAGGTGCATGTGCCTGAGAGGTCGCTAAGTGTTAGTTAAGTTGCAGCATAAGAAGACTTCTGGTCATTGCCAAGCCCTCCCCGTGTGTCAGGCCTCAGCAGTCCCACTGTAGGGGCTATGTGTCCTCCTCTTTGCCCTCTCTGCTCTGTTGCCATCGTCCTGGATTTTCCCTCTATGCAACTGCTGTCCAGACCAGCTGCACCCACTACATCTTCAGCAGTGGACCGAGCAGGGTATTAATCATATTTTTGAGGAGGACACTCTGCTATTTATCTCCCTGACACCTCCAGCAATGGGCCGCCCAGGCCTGCCCACAGCCCATTGACTGGGGAGATTACACATTACCTTGCTCCATTGCCTTTCCCTGCCCTCTCCATTGACTGGCTGTTCAACAGTGGAGTTGTGTTTGTTCAATCAGACATAATTTATACCTTTTTTGTTCTTTCTGGAAAACGCATGTTAATTCTTAGTTTAAGTGCAGCATTTTGGTTTTTCTTTTTTTTTTCCTTTAATCGTAATTTCAGAAACAACAAAACAACAAAAACAGAGCCCAAAGGCTTTAAAATAATTCATCTGTTACCCTCTGTTTGGGCCCACCCACAACCATGGGAATAACAGCATATGTGGGCTTTACTTAGCAACTGCATGTACTGAATGTAGGAAGGAATTTCGAAGTTGTAAGAAATTGTGTCGGGAATGCATTAGATATAACTTCTATCTAAATGTTTCCCACATTCCTAGAGAGAAGTAGCCTGTGCAGTGCTCAAAGTTCCTGCAGTTCTTGCCTTCCTTTGTATAGACTCTCACCTCACGGGTCATTCTGCTGTGCCTGTGTTATGAACACCATGGTTGTATTTGCTACTAATTGTCTAACACCTTAACCCAGTTCTTTTAAAATACAAAGGAATGGGATGGTTGTGGTTGGCTTAATAACTTTAAGAATCCAAGAATCCAAATATGTTAATATCATTGATAATTAAATTAATTACTGATTAGCTAATCAGCTCAACAATAAACTGGCTCCCGGCAGAGGGACAAAAGGTGCCACCACGACACTCAAGTACCAGAGTGACTTTGCATTTTTCTTGAATGTGTTTCTATCCTTAATAACTTGCTCAAGATACCCCATATTATGCTGACGAGCAAATTAAAGAAAAAAATGAAACATTCAATCAAAAATATTTAGAATTGGTAATGTGTTTACCCAGGAAGTAATTATTATGTTCCTACTATGTGCCATGCGTCTGCAGCTAAAAGTATTTTGAGTTTTACACTCAAACACACACACAAACACACACACACACACACACACACACACACACACACACACACCCTAGTAATTTACTTATTTAGTTATGATAGAATAAAACTGTGGTTTTCCATATTAATATAATCCCAGAAATGCAGGACTTTCCAACTGATTTTTCAAACCACACTGCTTGTGTGGCACACATTAGGGGAGCAAAGATCTCTCAATAGGCTGGTAGTTGGTAACACCAAAAACAATTGAGGGAGAGCAGAAACACCATGAGGTTGAGGATTTGAGAAGGTAATATAGTGGTCTTTACAAGACGTGTGGGCCTAATAAGTTCCATAGCCCTATGAAACTCATATGTCTCTTCTAAAATATAAAAACAACACCAATACCTTGGTTAATTGTATTAACAGGAATTTTAGGTAAGTATATATGTCTTTTTCTCTCTCTTCCTCTCTCTCTCTCTGTCTGTCTCTTTCTCTGTCTGCCTCTTTCTCTCTCCCTCTCTCTCTCTCTGAGTGTGTGTGTCTGTGTGTGTGTGTGTTGTGGTTCTGGAGATCAAACTTAATACTTTGTAACTCCTAGACAAGCATTCTGTCATTGAAGGATATCCTCAGTCCAACATATATACTTAAACCACATGATGCATAAAACATACATACACAGACAGCATATAGGAATTTTCTCACCATAACATCTATGACTAACTAAAAACAGATCTTCAGGTAAAGAAATACCTGACTATGTATATGATTTCAAGTGTATTTGTAAAACAGACAACCTAAGAATAGACCCATAGGGAAGCAATGAACATATTTCATATTGTTTTTTAATTAGCTAATTAATAATTCATCCTGGGAGGGGTCCCAGACATGGCCCAGCATGTTTGTTGAGTATCAGAGGACAGCTTTCTGGTGCTGCTTCAGCCAACACCAATGTTCAGGTGTTGCAGCCGGAACCTGTGTCTGCTGCCCCAGTGAACTGCCTATTGAAGGTTACCTGACATTTTGGCCTCTGGGTGATTCTCTTGTCTCTGCTCTGCATCTTCCTTAAGAAATACTTGAATTACAGATACATGCAGCCATAGCAAGCTTTTGGCATGGATGCCAGGGATGGGAGTGGGGTTGTCAGGTTTCTGGACAAGCTCTGAGTCATCTCTCCAGTCCCTACATGAAATGTTGCTGCATGTTCTCTCTATCAGAAGTACTTGGGGAATCTGCAGGGCACTGCAACTTCGGATATGCTTCAGTGCATTCTCTCTGTATGTATCAACACTCTTCCATTGCTTCCAGATTGACGAAGTATGTTCAAATTATGTCTCATGCTAGCTCCTCCAAATGCTTAATGTCTTTGTAATAGCATTGGATCACTATACAGATGCTTATATTCTTATTTGCG
Organism: Ondatra zibethicus; assembly: GCA_004026605.1. Lineage (NCBI taxonomy): Eukaryota > Metazoa > Chordata > Mammalia > Rodentia > Cricetidae > Ondatra > Ondatra zibethicus. Next base: position 37,169 of record PVIU01010623.1, on the reverse strand, counting down.
CTTATTACGCCTATTTGTGCATTAGTGCATTGTACTTGTGCAGACAGGAATGGTCTTTCAGGATAAAGCAACAGCTGAGCAGAGCTAGTCTGGCTTAGTACAAACCTTGGTTCTTTGCTCTTGCTACTTGACTTTTCTTCATTTCTCACTTACACAGATAACAATATAAATATCAGTCTGCTTTGCAAATGGAGATTGAATGAAATAACATGGATGCCATCATTGCATGCAGTAGTCACTCAGTAAGTGCTAAGTCTCTCGTTCATGCTCTCTTGATTAGCCTCATTATTATTGTACTTAAGTAGCATTACAAAAGGAAAATTCTGTGGTATAGAGACTTGGAAAGATTCCTGTTTAAAACTTGTCACCCCGATTGCTTTGAACATAATATTTGCCTTTTAACCTCTGATTCCCAATCTCTAATAACGGTCCCATATTTCTGAGGTAGTATTAGATAAAAACTTTATGATGGTATGCTATATTTCATGTTCCTAATGGAAAAACACAAGGTTGTTTGCATTTTGGTTCTTACTTAAGGGCATAAGGACACAGATTTTATGTCTGTCTTGCTTCCACGTGTCCTAGTTAAGTAGTAAAGTACCTTTAAAATTAAAATTAAGCTGAGAAAGCTCAAACCAATGGGATCAAATATTTGATGACTTTTCCCACTTATTCTTTACGAAGTCTTAGTGAATGAGAGGGCAAAAAAAAAACAACCTGCCCTTCCATCCATGCACTGTGACTCAGAATTCTTTCATTTCTGACTTACATGCCACAAACCACATAATCTATTATTTCTCTTTTTTTTGTGTGTGACCACCAGGCCTCATTCTACTGAGAACAGCTGACCCAAAATGGACCTAATTCCTTTCCCGTCATTTAATTCAAATTTCCAAGAATGAAAATCAGATCGACAATACCATTTTCTTTGAGGGAAGAATTCCACTTGTTCTGGATCCTTTACTATCCTGTTGATTGTGTCCCACGAGAAATAAATGAGTTAAGCTGTGGTCTTCTTCTATAGAAACTCCCCAGAAGAATCTCTGTCTAGACCAACATGAGATTATTTAAGCTAGAAGTGAAATCAGTACAAGACGAACCCATCTAAGTACTGTACACAACTATCATGGAAATCACGACAGGTAGAAGAAATCATTCTCTATTCACTGTTGGGGCACACAAACTATCTCATATAGGTGCTATCAAACTACTTAGTAGGGAAAGACATAAAAAAGGAAAAATAATGTTTCTGGTTAATTATTCTACTGTAAGATCCAAGAAAAATTTTTACTGACCCACAATTTTCCCAGGAATGCCTGAAGATTCTCTGCCAATTAACTGTATTCTGGAAGAAAATTTTGCTGGTTATATTGCAGAATTTTTCTTTCCTGTTGGCAAAGATATCAACTAAATTGCCCAGTGAGGCTTTTCTGTTCTCATTATAATAAGGTTCTGACCTCAGCCAAAGAACTTGACAGAGGTGAGAAGGTACCACTGAAAGCATGCTCCGAGGTGGTCGTGGAGCCAAGGCCATTACTGAGTGGACGGAATGTCAAAGTCATCCTCATTAGAGGGCTTCAGCCATTTCAGAAAGACTTGGCCCACCAATTTACAGTGGAGAGCTGAGTCTCCAGCAGGACACAGGATGAAAGAAAAGAAAGAAAGCTTGCAAGAAAATGTCAGGATAGTGAAGATGTTCAAACTAAAGATTCCAGCCCAGCAAAGAGCTGAAGAAAATAGTTAATTACTGGTATTTCTGCTCAACAAGAAGGAAATCATGTTTGGTCCTAGAAATCTAGCCAGCTTCCAGAGGCTAGTGAGATCGTGGACCTTAGCCAAGACTGTTACTGTCTATACTATAGAGAATAATTCCTAACTATATTCTAAATCTGATCTTTGGCCCCACGGACAGGCATGGCTTCCATATCTCATCAGTGAAAGACATGTTTACAGCAAATGGAGACCATCACAATAAAAAAAAGTTAGAACATATTCTGTAGAGCGCAGTGCCAGCAGAATCGGCATCTCATAGCTCCTGCACTTATGGCTCAGGAAACATTTAAGAAGAGGCAGTGAAAAGACTGTAAGAGGCAAACAAAATGAAACAAAACAAAGCAAAAAAAAAAAAAAAAAAAACAACAGCAACAACAGAAAAGGAAGTTGACTGTGAGACTGTCTCCTAGCAAAGGCCGACTAAACAAGGCAGAACGAACGATGGCAATATCAATGGGCATGCTAACAGGGAAGGGAAACTCTGTGGGGTCTCACTCCTAGACAAAGAACTACAGATGCTAATGAGTGATGGGAGAAGGAGATTAACCTCTCCCAAGGAAAAGACCATATTTTTTTTATTTTCCCAATGCAGAAAGGCCATCCTTGAAACCATATATATACCAATAAAAATGAACTCAGCAAGTTGTATATATATTTGTTCAAACATATTTATACATACATATATGTGTGTAATAATAATAGCCAAAAGAAAAAAGGCTATCAATGAGAGTAGGGAGGAAATAAGGAGTTTGGAAAGGGGTAGTCTTGAGGGTGTGGAGGGAAGAAGAAGAACAGGAAGAAATTATGTAGACCTATTTTAATTAAAGCATCAAATGCATATTAAATTTACTTATATTTAATATTAAACCTATTTTTGTGTTTAGTGTGTTGTATTTTAATAGTGTATATTAAATATACTTATATTTACTTTAATTTGATACATATACAGTAGTAATTTCTGAACTAAATCTCTACAAAATTCACATGATTCCAAATTATTGAATTATTTGGATAGTGTGAAATTTCAGTATCACCCAGGAAATGCACAGATTGTGCAAGTGTCTCCTTGGTGACATCTCACTGAGTAGGCTTATCATCCTGTTGACCAAAGGAGGAAGGAAGGGAGGGAGAGAAAGAGATCCTGGGGCAGGTTGTCAGGGGTAGACAGGGAAGCAAAAACAAAGCCCATACAAGGGACACTCATGGAGAGAGCACACATTGTACCTGCCTACATTAGGCAGGCTCCTAGAAGTCTATAAGTCCCACACTACCTTGTAGTAATCCTGTCACCAATGTTTCCATGGGGTTTCTATTTAGCAAAGGAAATTTCTATTCATTTACTTTCAAAATTGGAGATCAAAGGATTGTCTGGCTCAGGTGATCATAAAGTCCCTAGCAGACAATGACCTTGAAGTGCTTCTGCCACATGATGCTATAAGAGGTCCTTTCTCTAGGACCCCTCTCATTTCAACATCATGCATTGTGACCACTGTCCAACTTCTGTACACACATACACACACACACACACACAGTGTTCTACTTACACAGGGCTTGATTTCACCATTTACCAACAGGCAATAGAGAGACAGAAATTGAGTCCTGTTATTATCCCATTTGATGGAGACCTTTTATATGAGGAACTGGGATAAACCTACATGCTTAACAGCAACTCTGTCTTCCTGAGCCCTACCAGCAAGAAACAGGGTATGTATCTGCACTGAAGATGTAATTTCATCTGAAAAACAAACAAAAGCCCTCAGTACTCACGAGCACCAACTGCTACATTGTGGATGGGGGCTCCTACAAGGGAAGAAGCAGCTTCTTCAGAAATCATTAGAGTTCCAAGATGACAGAACCTTGGCTGAGATCCAACCACGAGAGCTCCCTGAGCAGCGAGACTGGTACTATTGTCCTGCTTCTAATAAATCACGTACTTATTAAATGCACTCGTGTTTTTCTGCATATGTATATATGCATATGTATGTCTATATTTGTAAAAAGTAATAACAAAAGATGAAGAGGTCATGAGTTTGAGAAGTAGTGAAGGACACAGGAGGAGCTGGAGGAGGGACACAAGGAATTGAAATGCTGTAAATGAAGGACCCATATATGAAATCTTCCCCCAAATTTTAATTTAAAGAATGTGGACTAATTTCTAGTGTAAAATTTTAAAATAAATCTCTTCATGAACTACGGTTTTATATTCTGGGACAGGAATATAAAGAGATGCTTTAGTTGCATCGTTGTAGATGGCAATAGCAGAAAACAGTGGGAACTCCATCCTACAGAATCAAGAACCTGCTCTTTATGGCAGGGGAATATCCTTGGGGGGGTGTGTACACTGCTTGTTCCAGGAAGCTCAGTGGAAGTGCGGCTGAGCCACCATTTAGCCATCCGGATTAGCACATTCGTAGAGAATTGGGCTCTCTACATGTCTGCAGGAGAATTAAATCGGCACCATCTGAAGAGCCACTCTATAGCAAGCGAATGGTTTTCCCATACAGGGGCAGTGAACGCCTCTACTGTATAGGTCTCTAAATGCTTCTCAGAGCTGGGAATAAGTTACACGGAGAAAGTAGAGTGTAAGTCTAATTAAGGAGGTCTACAAGAGCCCAGAAAAAAAGGATAACAAGTATTTGTTTGTTTGGGGGGGGAAGTCACAGTAAGGGTAGAAAGCTGAGGTCCTCTGTGGGCTCTGGAAGCTGCTAACTGAACTCCAGTCACCAACAGAGAGAGCACCCTGGCTTCCTCTCTGCGCTTACACTACCTCAAACCGCACACTAATTGGCTGGTATCCAAAAGTCTATGGGTTGGATGAATTCCCACAACAGTAGAAAGTGAGGACTGGGCCACTATGGACTGCTGTTGGTATTCTAACAAGCTTGTCCTGAGTGTTAGGTCACCTATATTTCCACTAAACATGCTGAGAATGCTGGAGCCCTGGCTGTGACTCCGATTTGTTTTTAGACTGAGTTGTTTCATCTGCAAAGTCCTCGAACCCCAAAAGGATCATTTGCTTCTTTGGGGACTTGATTTCCACGGGAGTGGTAATTTTCCCACCCTAACTCCAGGACAGAGAAGGGAAAACAAAACAAAAAAATTTGAAATTTCGATCCAGTTCTCTGCTTAATTGAGAGGTAGATGGCAAAGACAGTATGAACTCTTCTCACAAGGCCGGTGCCGTGTCTCAGTCTCAGAATCTTACATTAGTACAAGCACATTGGTAAAAATTAATGAACCAGCACAACTGGACCAAGTAAATCTTATAAAGGACAGGGAAGAAGGAAGAATCTCCAGAAAGAGCTACTTCAAAATTGACGTTATAGAAGGTTTTTAGATTTGGTTAAAACAGGGATAAAATGTTTGTGCTTTTTATATTTTTTAAATTTTAATTTTTTATATTATGATACAACTACATCATTTCTCTCTTTGCTTCATTCTCTCCAAACGTACAATATATCTTTCCTTGTTAAATTTTATCTTTCTTTATTTCTCTTTTTCTTTCTCTTTCTTTCTTTCTTTCTTTCTTTCTTTCCTTCTTTCATTCCTTCCTTCCTTCACTTTTTTCTCTTTTTTTGGAATATATAATAATGAGTGGCTATTGTAATTTCAATGATCTCTTGATATTTACAAGAGAGAACATGAATATTTCAATATATGAAGAAATGAAAGTCATGTTTTCAAATTTTAAGTTTAAAACTTTTTTGTGTGTGAATGGGGTGCTAGAGTACTTGGGCAATCCTATTAATTGAATCCTTAACAGTAAAATATATATCCGTCCCAGCATGCACTTTATGCATATAAAATGATTGCTAGGCGAAGGCTAGGGAGCTCTTCCAGTTTGGAGACCCTGGGAAGTCCCAGTCTGTGTTAGAACAGTCATTCTTACTTTGCTGGTCCTTTTAAACCTACATAGTGAGATTCAAGCTGCACATGACTCAAAGTTTGACCCAGTTGAACTGAAAGCATATAGACCACATAGTGTAAATTTTGAAATCTACAGTGTTTTTGTGCTAATGTTTTTATTTGTAATTTCCTTGAAATTTCTGTGGGATGAAATAATATTGAAGACCGTCTATGTACAGAAATCTATTAATACATCCAAACACAACTATTTAATCTAAGTAGCCTGATTAGTAATAGTTTGCCATATTTACATACAGTATGTATATAGTCACACATTTCCTATATACCAGTGAATGTGTGCATACATATATAGAGTGTGTATGTGTATACACGGGACACAGTATGTTACTGTGTTCTCGAATCTCACCATCATTCAATATCTTGCCAAATAGCGTTACAGGCACACTGCCAGATCTCCTCCCTTTCCCACTGAAGTCACTTGGAACATATCTGAGTGTAGCAAGATACATTTGCCAAGCTATGAGCATAAAAAACATCCTTTGATCTTTTGGAGTCATAAATATGTAATAAACTACATGATTGCCCTACTGATCTGTCCAACATCAATCTTACCTTCCCTTTTTATGGGTTCATCAAGCCAAGATATAATCAAGGTATAAAAGAGTTAAAGAAGCTATTTATTTTAATGTTTCCTTGGAGAGTATGTTTGTTATTGCGAGTACAAATTATATACATAATATTTCATGGATGATCTTGAAGCATTAAAAAATCACCTCTGCTCTTGATGTTAACACCAATCGGAGGCCCTCTGCCAGCACTCCTTTTGCTCCCTCATAGCTTCCTACAAGATACAGTATCATTTTTCAGAATAATAATGAAGTAGATTCCCAATTTCTATTTATAATCCATAGGTATGACTCTGAATAGAATCCATCTTTTACAGCTCAGGAAATTCTAGCAAGTAAAACCTACTTAGTCTAAGGTCCTAACCAAAGTCAGAGATTATCCAACTTTTAACAGACATCCAATTACAACATCTGGAGTAGAAGATAAGGATGGTAATGCTAAGATGAAGGGATGGCAGTAGCGAAGGATGAGACAGTGTGTTAATGGTATTGTTTTAATCTTGAAGAACTACATATTATTGGCTTTTGTGGCTACTTGTGGTTTGTTGAATTTTTTTAACAATAAGCTACAAATGTGACCTATTCTGAGTGATAAGATCTTTTACTTCACTGTAGTGAAATATAAGACACACAGAAAAAATATATGAGCTATAAATTGAGAGAGTAGTGTATTGTACAGTAAAATATGCATTTTTCATACAGAAGACAAATAAGATTAAGCTTGTGTTTTTGTTGTTAAATGACCTCGGGTTACCTTATAATAGAACAGATGATTATCTGAGTTCATTCTGATTTGTTTAGGGTGGTATGAAATAGTGCTTCATGTCCATGGACACCATTTCATACTAATGAACTTGTAATATCTTCACAATAGCTTAAGAGAGCCGGACATCAGTGAATGCTTAGTGGCAAATAAGGGAATGCACAGAAATATTTTTTGAAGTAAGAAAAGAAGGACCACAAAAAGTATAAAACTTTCAAAGAGATTCAATAGTGTGAAAATATGCTGAAAGATTTTAGTATTGTTATCAGATCTGCTACTGATACATGAAGTGAATTTATTTGAAAAAAAATGGGAACTGGAGAACTGTGCACTCATTATCTGAGGTACATTAAAAAACTGTGAAGCACTTACATAAAATTTCCAGAAACTTCTTAGATAGCAATATACTTTTTATTGAGAAGAGGAGAGGAAGGGGAAAAGAGGGAGGTGGAAGGATAGAAGAAGATATGGGAGGAGGGAGAATGAAAACAGAAGTCTTACTGGGTATTAACGTCTTTTTCATATTATTGCACTTAAAAGAATCATGAATTTTTTCATCTAAATCTATGATGTGCCGTAGTCTTTCTCTTACTTCCTGTCCAATAGTAAAATAAACTCAGGTTGCCTAAGAAATTTCACTTGAGCTTTGGTGTGTTAAGGAAGCTGTCTACAATGTCCCCGTAGTTATGTTGAGAAAGGGATCTGAGCTCCTTCTGGAAAACAGGGCTTGCTTGCCTAACAGACCATGAAAAAACAAACAAACAAACAAACAAAACCCAAAGAATTCCCTGTATTTTGTGTGGAAACAAAGTAGGCTAACACTTAGGTCTTTGACTACTGCTGTCCCTATTTTAAGCTAAATCCTACTTGATTGAAATTATTTTATAAGTTTCCCAGATCAAAGATCAGAGGCTCTCTTACACAGAACACTTATCTTCCTCTTCTCTTGTTTCTCATCCAAATGAGATGTCCCCAAAATTCTTAGCCCTGAGTTTTTCTTTTTCTTTTTTCCTTGTCTTTGTTTTGTTTTGAGACAGGGTTTCTCTGTAGCTTTGGAGCTTGTCTTGGAACTAACTCTAGTAGACCAGGCTGGCCTTGAACTCTTAGAGATCCACCTGCCTCTGCCTCCTGAATGCTGGTATCAAAGACCTATGCCACCACTGCCCTGCTAGCCCTGAGGTTTTAAATACCATTGCCTTTGACCCAAACTCTTGATGTTCATTTTGATTAAACTGAATGATATCAGCAATTTTTACAAAAATAAAACACCACAACTATCTCAAATTTCTTTCTTATAACTTCTTGAGTTTTGAGCATTTCTCTTCCTTTACCTCATGACATAAATCTCTTTTTTTTCCTTAAGAAAAAAAAAAAAAGCAAAGTTCTTCCATTCCTTGTTTCATGGAACAGTATTTAGTGATGCTTTTCTTGGTCACTAGTTTGGTTAGATGAATTTACAAAATAGCTATGTGATGTCTGATTTCTACCCTGAGGAGATAATGTGGAAGACCATGCACTCTGTGGAAGGTAGCAGTAATACAAATATCTCAAAAAAGCCACAGGCTGATGTGATAACTAGCTCACTGTTTAAGCAGCTTAGAAAATAGGTGAGTCTGGGGACAAAGGAAAAGGTTGAATATTGCCAACCACCAAGCTAGATTTAAGGTCAGAGACATATTTAAATGAAAAGTTGAGACAGAGGGTAAGTACACAGTTGAGCAGGAGAGTCCAGACTTAGCTTGGCAGGAAATGGGACAAATTATGCCCAAGTAACTTAAGGTCTTATGCCACACAAGGTCTCAAGAATATCTGCTATTCAATAGCAATTGTTTTCATTGGGAAGACAATGTCTACTGTCGCAGGCAGAAAAATCAAAAAATCCAATCTCCTTCAAAGCAATGCTGAAACATGAGAAAACCGACTTGAAAAAGCAAGACTTGTCTGCATTCAGCAGTACAAACGAGTGTAAGAAATCAAACTGTGTTTTGTGCAAATAGCTTGACTTCTGGGGGAAAATGTAGCATTTGCCTTGAGATGTGTTCTGAGGGGGCAATTCCTCCACCCGCTTCTGGAACCCTCAGGGTGGAGAGTTAGCTGGGAGGGCATTTCCCATTAGTGCTACTGGAGCTTCCCTTGACCACACTGTGATCAGCAAAAGCAGTGAGGCTAGTGATACGCATACAAAGAAGAGCATAGGTTACTCTGTCTGAAATTGCAAGTGAAACAAAAGAAGGGACAACTCTTGAGGACTCAGTGCAGAGGTCTAGAGAGGAGCTGAATGGTATTTGGTGAGTAATCTATGAATTTTGTATTGGATGAAAGAGAATAAGCATAAAGTCAAACCATTCTCGATTGACCAATGATACTCAAGTCAGAACAGCATCACGCAACAAAGAATATGCAATAGACAGTCAAAACGCACTTGAAAAGGATCCCAAATATGAAAACATTCCCATATTAAGACAGTTAACCACTGACTTCACATCAGGTATGGCAAAGGCTCGAGGGAATGGAATACCATATTTTAAGTACTAGGACAATACAAGGCCAACAACATACGCCAATTCTACCAAAACTCTGCTTTTCAGAAAATAAGGGAACAACCTTCCTCAAGACCCAGCAACACCAGTTTTGGGTATTTTGCCAAAGGATTCACAATCATACCACAAGGACATGTGCTCAACTATGTTCATAGCAGCATTGCTTGTCATAGCCAGAACCTGGAAACAACCTAAATGCTCATCAACCAAAGAATGAATAAGGAAAATGTGGTACATTTACACAATGGAGTACTACACAGCAGAAAAAAATAATGACATCTTAAATTTTGCAAATGGATGGATCTAGAAAACATATTGAGTGAAGTAACCCAGATCCAGAAAGACAATTATCATATGTACTCCTTTATAAGTGATTTTTATACATAAAGCAAAGAAAACCAGCCTACAAATCACAATCCCAGAGAATCTAGACAACAATTGAGGACCCTAAGAGAGACATACATAGATCTAATCTATATGGGAAGTAGAAAAAGACAAGATCTCCTGGGTTAATTGGAAGCATGCGGACCATGGGAGAGGGTTGAAGGGGAGTGTTGAGAAAAGGAAGGGAGCAGAGAAAAATGTAGAGCTCAATAAAATCAATAATAAAAAAATGAACATAATGTATACATTGACAGATGGGTGAAGATGAGTGCTTCTTTGCTGCCAGATGTTCCTGAAAAGTAACAGAAGAGGAAACCCTTCTTAATAAATGGAAGTGATGCCACAGATGCTCATATCCACACAAGAGAGTGCATAATTCTAGAAAGAATAAAGGTATGGGACAGTAGAAAACATCAATACATGTTCACACTTCCTTAATTTTTTCACACACACACACACACACACACAAATATATATGGTTATATACATCTGTGACTATCAATAAGGGTTTATTTAGTGTAAAATAACAGTAAAAAAGTGAAATGAGAAAAACATAACTCAAAATGATGTATTAGAGAAACACCAGAAGAGTTGGCCTTTGTATATACTAATGACAAGCATATGGGAAAAGAAATAAGGAAACCAATCCCATTCACAATAACCCCCAAAATAAAATACCAAGAATGAACTTATTTTGGCAGTGTAAGACCTCTACAATTAAAAACTGTAAGGTCATGAAAAAGGAAATTGAAGAAGATTAGGAAAACGGAAAGTCCTACCCTGCCCATGGATTGGTAAAATTGATATTGTGAAAATGGTCATCCTACCAAAAACAACCTACAAATTCAATACAATACCAGTAAATCTTCTAGGGTCATTCTCTACAGACAGAGAAAAATAAATTAAAATTTATATGGAAGGAAGTGGGATCAAATATAGCTGAAGCAATCCTAAACAAAAACAAAAACAAACAAAACCATGGTTAGCAACATCACCACAGCTGATTTCAGGTTATACTATAGAGCCTTGGCAGTAAAGCAAGCGTGCTACTACACAGAAGCACACAAATAGATCAACATAGTAGAAAAGAGGGTCTAATGTAAGTCCATGCACAATTGATCTTCTACAGAAATCCCAAAATACACTGTATTAGAAAGAGACAATATTTTCAACAAATAGTGCTTGAAAACTTGGATATTCACATGTAAAAGTATGAAGCTAGGTATTTTTATTTCACCATTTATAAAACCAACCCAAATCCAAAAGGTAAAAAAAAAAAAAAAAAAAAAAAAAACAACACTATAAGACCTGGTACTCTAACTGCTAAGAAAAAAAAGTAGACAGTACATTTATAATATAGGCATAGATAGCAATTTTCTAAATATGACTCCAGTAGCATAGGAAATAGAACCACAAATCAACAAATGGGATCTCATGAATTGCAAAAGTTTCTATGAATGAAGCTGTCAACGGAATGAAGATACAGTCAACAAAATGGAAGAAAATATTTGCCAGTTGGGAATGTGACAGAATTTGAGGCTAAAATATGCAAACAACTTTAAAACTTAATATGAAGAAAATAAGCAACCTAATTTTAAAATATGCTATAGAATTATACAAATAGATTAAATACATAGTTTTCAAAAGTAGAAAAGCAAATGACTAGAATAGATTATTTCATATGTAGATTTTTTTACTGTTTTTATTGAGCTATATATTTTTCTCCATTCCACTCCCTTCCTCCCACTCTCCTTCAACCCTCTCCTGTGACTCAAGAGATCTTGTCATTTTGTCCTTTCTATATAGATCTATGTATGCCTCTCTTAGGGTTTTCTTTGTTGTCTAGGTTCTCTGGGATTGTGGACTCTAGGTTGGTTTTTCTTTGCTTTATGTCTAAAAGCAACTTATGAGTGAGTACACATTATTTTTTTCTTTCTGGGTCTGGGTTACCTAACGCAATATGTTCTTTTTCTAGATCCATCCATTTGCCTCTGAATTTCAAGATGTCATTATTTTCTACTGCTGTGTAGTACTCCATTGTGTAAATTTATCACATTTTCCTTATCCATTCTTCGGTTGAGGTGCATCTAGGTTGTTTCTAGGTTCTGGCTATTACAAATAATGCTACTATGAACATAGTTGAGCACATGACTTTGTGGTATGAGTGAACATCCTTTAGATATATACCCAACAGCAGTATTGCTGGGTCTTGAGGTAAATTGTTTCCTAATTTTCTGAAAATCATCATACTGATTGTAAAAGTGGCTGTACAAGTTTCTGCTTCTTCCAGCAATGGGGAAGTGGTGCAGGAGAATTGTCTGCATTCTGTCAATCATGGGTTTAAATAAATGCTGATTGGCCAGACAAAAAGTATAGGTGAAACAACCAAACAGAAAGTAAAGTTGGGGCCAAAAGAACAGGAGTATTCTGGGAAGAAGGAAGCTCTTTCCCCATTCCTGCCCAGACCACCAAAAAAGCAGGATGTGACCTGCCCCAATAAAAAAGGTACTAAACCATGTGACTAACATAAATAAAAATAATGGACTATATAAGTTATAAGAACTAATACAAAGCCTAAACTAATAGGCCAGTCAGTTTATAACCTAATATAGAACTCTCTGTGTGATTTCTTTGGGGTTAAACAACTGTAAAAAATGGACAGGACAGAAACCCCAATGAACAGGCCCCCTCATGCTACAGGGAAGTGTTCCCTTTACCATCCTTTCCAGCATAAGCTGTTATCAATGTTTATGATTTTGGCCATTCTGACAGGTGTAAGATGGACTATCAGAGTTGTTTTGATTTGCATTTCTCTGATGGCTAAGGTTGCTGAGCATTTCCTTAAGTGTCATTCAGCCATTTGAGATTTGTCTGTTGACTCAAGACTCAAGAAGAGAAAGTGGGAAGTACAGGAGACCACTTCCTAAATATATCCAGTAGCACAGACACTGAGAGCAATAATTAATAAATGAGACCTCCTGAAACTGAGAAGCTTCTGTAAAGCAAAGAGAAGATTTTTAAAATATGTTTAACAACCTTAGCTATCAGGAAAATGTGATTTAAGCCAACTTAAGATTTCATCTCACCCAGATCTACTACTATTACTATGACAAATGGACATTTTAAACTGACATCTAAAGACTTATTATTACACCTATTAAACATTGATTAGAGCAACTCTCAACATCTCAGAAGCTTCTCTTTGCATTAGGTGGTGATTAATGGCGAGACCCACAACTGGCCATGGTGCTGAAAATAAGAGACTGAAGAATTCTTCAACATCTATTTCAGACACACGCTGTCCTCCCAAGGCCTATGGATGATTGTAGAAGAGGAACAGAAAGACTGCAAGAACTACAAGCAGAAGAAACAGTGTTTCTGTACACAGCAAGGCAATTGCACAGATTAAAACACAGAAATTGAGACAGCATGTATACAGCCTGTGCAAGCCTAAGTCAGAAAAAAATGCCCAAACAGAGAGGTAAAGGTGGCCACAAAGTTCTCTCCATACCTAAAGAGCTATTTGCCGTTGATAAATTCTGGGAGAGCTATAATCAATTTTTCTTAATGGTACAACCCTGCTAGGTTAACCATCCTTCTGTGAAGGCCACACATCCAGGAGTATATGGGCAGCAAAACTAGACTTGGTGGGCTAAAAGAAAAAAAATTAAGGGATATGGGTGGGTTGTGAAGAAAGAATAGATCTGGGAGGATTTTGCCATTCTGAAATTGACAGATGACTAAATGGGAAAAAAAAAAACCTTAAAATCTCTACAAAAAAAACCTGTGTCTAATTTAAAGAATCATATAATGTATGTATGTATGTATGTATGTATGTATATATATACACACAATATATGTATTGAAATAGGTCTTTTCAACACACACACTCAAAATACACACACACACACACACATGAAATGTTGGTGTTTTTTAACTTTCTATTACTTCCAAATGTCTTTAAGTGATGGGTAAATATCAAACCAGGCATTATGCTAATCTTTATTTTTGCTTTTGTTTTGTTTCACTTGTTTGCACAATTTAGAAGCCAGGATTCTTCTTTTAAAAAGAACACTTACCATCATTTGTGAAGGCTAAGTTCACCATAAAACGTATTTTGTTTTACATGAATTTTAATGAATACCTAAAAAAATTCATCTCTCCAAACATGATACCTATTAATTAAGAATACCAAAATTGGCAGATACTGTCATGGATGTGGGAAAATGGGAACTCTTACACACTGTAAAACAAGACCCAGCTTTAAACAAGTCACGTATACCATTCTTTTAAGGTTGAGGGATCCATGTAGAAGACGGGACAAATCTTCAGTCTGAGAGAAGGGATGACTCAATACAACATTATAACTATTAAATCACATCAGCTGCAATTCAATAGAACTACTGTAATCATTAAGTCACATTCCTGTAGTTACTTGAATTGTTCCACACAAAACTAGCCCTATCAGCAATCAATCAAGGAAGAGGGAGAGGCTCATTGAAGCTTCCCTTTCCCTGTGAACTATTTGCTAATAGTAGGGCCCTGGAAAAGAAGGCCATTGTCTTGAGTTGTATCCCCCTCTGCTTACTGAAGCAGGTTCCAACAAATAGTTCCAAATCCATCGTCACACAGATGATCCTGGTTAATCTTAGTGAAATTCAAAACAAAATGCCATAAACAGACATGAACATGAGATATTTGTAGTAACAAAGGAGGCAAGAGGAAGCAAAAGGGAGGTAGAAGTGAGCGCTATAACTATTCAAGGTATATATATGTGAAATTATAAAAAGTAAGAAAAATTATTTTTAATAGAGGACAGGATATTTACAAACACAGTCTATATAACCAGTATTCCCATGTACATATCTGTACACAATAACAATTAGTAAAAATAAGAGTATATGAATTTGAAGAGGAGGGCCTATTCACAAAGAACCAGAGTAATTAAGGAGTGTTGAGAGTAGAAGAAATAGTCTTCCCCAGGAAAGAGAACACCAAATAATTATTCAATATCAAACTATCAGTCTGGAAAACACATAAGGGTAACAATATACATATTAAAAAAGCCAAAATTGGGATTGTTTGTGGCTGTGTGTATGTGATGTATATATCTATGTGTCTGTGTATATAAAGCCATAAATTTGAAGGATACTGATTTTTAAGAAAACAGTGAAACTGTTTTTACTTTCAAATGATATTGCTTATATTTAAACAATATTATAATTTGACAATTTAGTTAATTAATACTTAGATAATGTTATTAATGAATTAAGTCAGTAATTCTGATAATTGACTTAAACAATGGAGAAGGTAATAAAATATGTTGATAAGATTCACTATTTCTGTATAAAGTAAATTAAGAACTGAAATTAAAAGTAAGAATTCTACTTATAGTAATATTAATTTAAGAAGCTCAGTAATGAATATAAAAACAAAAACAATGCTACTTGGATAGATTAAAAAGAATAAAATGATAGTCATAGTCCATCACTGTAAATTAGAAAATAAGTGTTGTTCAAATACCTCAATAAACCCAAATAGCCAAAATAAATTTTAGGGTAAGTTTGGATTTTGAGTGTAGCCGATATGTTGATCCCTATAAGAAATTGTAATGTACTCAAGAAGATAAACAATTTTGAAAGAAATAAAACTATTCAAAGAAATTCAGTTTTTTAGGAAAGAAGTAAAATTCTATTACAAATGAAAGCTACTATATTGAGATAAATCTCTATTTAGAGATTCTACAGAATGTTATATTTAGTTAATACCAATGAATACACACATTAGTAGAGATAATAAGTCAACAAGCAGAAAAGATAAAATGTGTTGATAAATTCATTGTTCTCCTGTATGCTGGCAATGTACATAAAGCTGCTAAAAATTTTCTTGATTCAGAGTTCTAGATTGCTCACTTTATATTTCCTGGGTTGTGGAATTAATGTTAAGTGACATATGTACTGCCACCCTGCACCACAAAGAATCATAAATATACCCAGAACTAGAGCACAAGGCCATAAAACAATAAAATAAAAGAGATAAAATTTTTCATAAATAATTTCACCTATGAAGGAAAACAAAATAAATGTGTCTTAGGTAACAATTATGAACTTAGAGAAAAATGAATCAACAATTGAGCATATAAACAAAAGTACTTTAAGACAGCATGAAAACATGTTAAATCTCAGAGTGTGGAGTTAACTGTGATAGAGAATCCAAAACTTATAAAATAAAATCCCACTTCACAAGAAGAACAAACCCATACCTGATATTGTAAAGATGCTAAGAACCTAAGATTAGATAGGTTATGGACTCAGGCAGAAACCAACTACTATTATTCTGTTAAGTGAACATAGCAATAAAATGATTTCTAATGACATTTTACTAACCCATAGATCAGTACATCACTCAACCCTTAGAAAGAAAGGCTCTTCTAAGAGTAGATTGTAATTAACACAAAGACACTCAATGGAAACTGTGCGGACAATGAGAGACTTTGGGGTATTCAGTCCTGAATTGGATGTCTTTATTAAACCCCTCTCTTCAAGTCTAAAACCTATGCAGAAGAGGGGACCGAAATAATGTAAGAGACAGAGTTGGCACACTTAAAAATAAACAGCATTTTCCAAATACAGCAGGGTAGATGAGCATATTAACTCACAAAGGCTGTGGCAGCATGTAAAAGATCTTCAGAACCTCAAGTCAGACAAAAATTCCAGCATTAAAGAGGGGAAGATTGTACAAAGTTCCAACCTTAACCAAGAAGCTATTCACAAGGGATAGCTGCTGGGAATGAAAAAACATGGTATTCTTTAATGGAATGATACCAGATTGATCAGCAATACTCCATGGCAAGCCCGAAGCTCAGTAATAGCTGACCAACACACAAATCAGACTCTCTGTTTGTAGTGATATATATATATATATATATATATATATATATATATATACATATATATATACATATTTATTTATTTATGATAGGAAATAACATGAATTTTGGTTTGTAGGGAGGGTTCAAGGACCTGGGAGGAGCTGGAGGAGATGGGAAAGATTATGATAAAAATATGATGTATAAGATTCTGAAAGAATAAATAAAAGAGAAAAAGTATTATTGTATGCAAAAATCATAACAACTGGTTGATTTATTTATGTTGAAGTCCTAATCTCTGGCTAAATTCTTAGCCCTCATTTATTCAAATACTTCACAGATGAATATTTACAACTCAATCGAGAATGATAAAAGATACACAATAAATAAAAAGCATAAAATAAAAAGGGCCCTTAAATGTATTTTTAAATAATCTTGGAATAATTAGGGAAATGCTAGCTGCTGGCATATGAAAAAATATTCTGACTAACCAATTATTAGGCTCCATCTAGCAGAAGCTGAGGAGAATTGGTACAGGGCTTCACTGACAACATGGAGTCACTTTAGTTTAGTTAATCTTAAAAGTAACAGAAGCTCAGGCAGTGTGAGTAGATCCATTGGTAAAGTGCCAACTGAGCATTCACAAGGACCATAGTTCAATAACCAACTATAAATGGATGATGGGATAATAGATTGGTATTTGTGAGTTATTGTTTACAGACAATTACATTGGTATAGATTCTTGCATATTGATACACAGTTAAATTATATTAAATATTGTATGCATGCATGCTTCTACCTCTATTTAAAACATTTTTTATGTATTGATATTTATTTACCATATTGCAGTGTACATTTCTGCTTCTCATCAAGATACTTATACATTGTTTACATTTGGAGGTCATTGTCCTCATTTATTGTATAGTTGTTTATTGTCTTAGTCTTTAAGTTAGATAGGTATTAAAAATTATAGATCAATAGTCATCTATGTTTGCCATACTTATAGTTAGACTAATCAGGTTCTTTAGATACACAGAGATTATATTCTGTATAGATAGATAATCTTCAACCACTTCAAGGATCTGTGAAACATGGCATTTAAACAACTTAGGGTTTTGCTGACATGAGACATAATTGCTCCTGGCAGCACTGATCTATTCCTGAGAGAATGTTGAGCACCAAAGACACTCCACTTGGAGCCTGTTTTCTTCTTGACAAAAACTGGCCTTTGGGCAAAGAAATGCCCATGCCTCAACCACTGACAAAATATAGTATGCAAAAATAAATAAACAGGACTGTCAAATCTTGCCAAGACAGGTTAAGACAGTTTTAAAAACTTTCTTGCCTCTAAAAATGGTCCATCAGTTATTCTAGGCCATAGCCAAAGTTGGTCGTTTCAGTGTTGCAAAATGAGACTTTGGATGATTGTTCAGGTAGCTAATTGTCTCTGTCAAATATTGCTCACTTTGGAAGCTATTGGATTGTACTTCCTGCCTGCTCAAGTAATATTATCTCCCTTCTCAGGCTTTGATAGGGTTAAAGATTAGATAATCATAGTTACCATCCTCTTATAATCTAACCAAGCCATCTGCAATATAAGACTTAGACTCCTTAGGATAAAATGTTTATTAAAACATTTAACACATGTTCCTTGCTTAATACTGTTTATGCTGATTGCAATTCTAATCTTATACTTGATATCTGTTCCTATTGTATTGGGTTTGGAACTCTCTTACTTAAACAAAAGGGGGAGGTGCTGCGGGAGCTACTTCCACTCCTTCAGCCAATAGCCTTTAAGATACCAGCCCACTGGGGCATGGTCTCTTTTGTTTTAAAAAGCAGCAGCAGCCGTGTGTTCCTGCTCTTGCTTCCAGCTTCCGGCTATTAGATTTTGTTCCTGATCGTGCAGAGGGCTGTTGTCTGGGACGGCATTCTGTAAGTTTTTTCCCCTCAAATAAATAACCCTTTTAATAATGATTCCAAACTGGTGTGGGATTGTTTAATGACTTATGCCATCAAGCCAATAGGGGCCATTTTGATTCAAAACACCACAATGTCCAATATCATCCTCTAGCCATAAGCATACACCCATTAGCACACATGCACATACCTTCACAAATGCTTGTATATACTAGACATATTTTCTTTACAAATACACACATTTAAGGAGAAAGAAAACAAAGCAAAAACAAAAACAACGACAAAAATGTGATCAGTTCTCTAAAAAGCAATGCAATAGTAAACACCAAAATCTTGCAAGCTTTATATTATTTGATCAGAGATTCAAGGAATATACCCCAAGAAATCATCTCTAATTTATGTACCTGTAATAATGTGTTTATTAACAATGTCTCTGATTAGATTTGACTTAGGACTAGTGTCTCTTCTTGGTCAAAGATATTCAAAAACTTCCATATGAGAGTCCCAGGGAAAGGAAAGATAAGGGAGAGGGAAAAGTCTATTTATTTAACAAATACCTCAGAACCTTTCCAAGAAAATTTACATAATATTTCTAGAAGTAGGGACTGGTCTCTAATGGCCGAGATATCTTGCCCACCACAGCCCACAGTGTTTCTTCTTCATAGCAGATCCTCTTTGAAGGACTGTCATGAAAACTTTATGCTAGGCTTCTTATATTACTGGCACTGCTGCTCCTTCCTGACCTGGATTGTATGTTGTGCCACATGCTACATAGCGACTTCATAAACACTACAGCAGAATCAATGATGATCAAGCAGAATATAATATTAGATTTGTTTCAAATTTTATACATATAGGTTCTTTGAAGAGGAATGCAAAGTGGTTAATAATTGTGACTCAAATATTATATGAACTTTCAAGTTTTCTTTTTGTGTTTCATTAATTCCTACTCCATTCTGTCACAATTCTATTAATAAACCAATCAGAACAAAACTGCGAATGTCTCTCACAATATAACAGTAAAAACTAATGGTTTTGACTAGTCCAAGGACTTGTTTGAATGTCTAAATAGGAATAAATGTACTGAGTATATATACATTAATAATTCTTGAAAATACCTTGATTCGGCAAGTACCTATTAGCATACTCTAGGAGCTGTGACAGGTTGTAGGTACCATCTAGAGACATACTACTGTCTGTAATTGGATCTTTGAGGAAAAGCAGTTAGTTACTTATACTGATACCACTATTTTATTCACTGAGTCAAACATCTTGCAATATATTCTGTATAGGAATTTCTATTGCTTTACTTAAATAAGAATTGATTCAGTTAAGCTATCAGGTTGAATGAGCCATGCTAAAATGTATCTAACTTACATATAGATGCTTGGGATCCAGGGCTGCTTCCTGTATACAGCCTGCCTCTGGTTGGTAATACACAGGTGCAGCAAGGAAATAATTAGAGAGTTATATGCCAGATTTGATTCATGTTACCCAACAATTAGTAAGAGTCTGACATCAAAACAAACAATTCATTGTTACAAATGAATTGATTCTCTCCTGTGAATAAAATTATATTTTATGAAACTTTTTCATTCATAAGTCATTGTCTTAGTGCTCTATTGCTGTGAAGAGACATCATGACTATGGCAATTCTTATAAAAGAAAGCATTTAATTGAGGCTTGACTCAGAGAGTTAGTCCATTAACCTCATGGTGGTGAGCATGGCAACAAGCAGACATGGTGCTGGCAAAGTTGCTGAGAGAGCTACATCCACTCCTTCAGGCAGCAGGAAGAGAGGGACACTGGGATTGGCTTAGACTTTTGAAACCACAAAGGCCCCCAGTGACACACTTTCTCCAACAAAGCCACACCTGCTATAACTAAGTCGTTGCTTCCCCTAATCCTTCTCAAGTACTCTTCCTAAGCATTTAAATATATGAGCCTATGAGGTACATTCTGATTCAAACCACACATCGTATCTCCTGACCCCAATAGGTCTGTAGCCGTATTATAATGCAAAAATGCATTAACAGTTTCAACACTGTTTAAAAATCCAAAGTTCAATCTCTCCTGAGATTCCAGGCAATCTCTTAACTGCAGCCTCTGTGAAAACAAAATCAAAATGCAGATCGCACAGTTCCAACATACAATGGCACAGAATGTACATTACTGTTCCAAAGAGGAGAAAAGGGACTATAAGAGGGAAATACTGGACCAAAGAGAGACCAAAACCAGCTTGGCAAAGTCTAAATTCTGCATCTCTGTGTCTCAAAGCTCTCTTTAGATCTCTTTCTCCTTTCAGCTTTGTTGGTTGTAACATAGGCCTCACCTCCCACTTGGGCTGCTCCAGTCCTCTTACCATCTTTTGTTGGCAGGAATCCCACAGCTATGGAATCTCCAACATCCAAAGGTCTCCAACACAATTCAGGCTACATCTTCACAGCTTCACACAATGATCTCTTTGGGTCTCCTTGCAGAGACACCAGACAGACACCTGACCTCAACAGCTTTCCTTAGCCATGAAGGGATACTCCAAAACCCATTTCTTGTGTCCTAGACTTTACAGAGAGAACCACAGGGCTAATGCTGCCAAGTTCTTCTGCCTATGGTGGCTGGAACAAGGACCCCTTACTAAATTACATCTGCATCACCATTTTGTTGATCATTTCCTTCACTGCTTAAGCTTTAATTCCTTTCCACAAGATGCAAGCATAGTTGGGTAGGGTCTTGGCCTAAGGTCACCTGAAATGGATTTGCTGTGGGTCCCTAGCAGCTTACTGCAGGATTGAGACCACCCAGCAGATCCCCAAACAAAGGAGGCTGGTTCCCAGCCATGTGATAGTGGCAGGCGGGTGAGAGAGAGACAGATACACCATGCAGAGTAAAGTTGAACATTTATTAGGTAGGTTATTGAGGGGAAGGAAAAAGGAGAGAAGGGGAGAGAGAGAGAAAGAGAGAGAGGAGAAAGAAGAGAGAAAAAGAAAGAGAAAAGAGGAGAGAGGAGAGTGAGTAGCTGCCTCTCTGAGGGGGGACAGAGAGAAACAAAGAGAGAGAGGCTAAGGCTGGAAGCTGGAAGGGAATGGGCATGGCTTATCTTCTAAAGAGACAGAACATTACATTCCCATCTCTTTTTTATAATAAAAAGCGGGAGATTAGACACCACAGGTTAAAGGAATTGTGTTGGCGGATTCTCAAGGCTTCTTGCTGCTTATTGGTGGGTGTCATCTTTGGGGGAAACTGGAAAGGGCTGGGTGCTGGCCACATCCTGGCATGGTCTCCTTGCTCCTGTCCGGTGTTTGTTGTGTGGAAGTGTCTGGTGTCTCTTATACATGTTTGAGGTATTGACAGAACAGAAGACAAAGTTAAATTAAGGAAAAAAATTAGAACCAGGGAATTGAGGGTGATGTATCTGACCTGTTTTTAAGGTGGATCCTTCAATTCAGCTCCCTGAAACTCACAAGAATTCCTTGGGTTTGTGAAAACAGAAGTTTTAGACATATACATTGTATAAACAGTAGCATATTTATGCCAGAATGACTGTGACAGATACTTTTGCATAATGAAAAGTATTTTTAAGACTATGGAAGGCAGCATGTGAGAGAAGTTTGATCTGAAATTTGTTTGGTGAGGTTGTCCTTTTAAACTGACAAAACCTCTCAGCTGTCAAACTGCATCAGAGATCTTCGAGAAGGATAAAATTTTACTTGAGTTACTGATTAAAAAATGACAGAGAACTTACTTGGTTGGTACCTAGAGCTACTCCTCAAGGTCCTCCATGGTTGCTGAAGGTCACATTTGCCTTTTGCTGTTTAGCACAGGGCCTGCCAGGCTCCAGAAGATCCTGTGGGCTAAGAAATCTGTAGGAAGACAAGCCTACCTTGACCTGAGCAGCTAGGCTGTCGATTGCAGGGATTCTGTCCACGTCTGGAGATCTTCAGTTTAGATGAAAAGCATTTTTACCCAGTGGTCAGTGCTTGGCAGTTGAAGCAAATTGCAGATGGACGTTGTTCTGTGCCCATTTGTCTTCTGTCTTCTTTGGAGGAAGTAGAGTGCTGCTGCTAGGAGTCAACCTGTCTCTTTTTGTTATGAAAAGTTTTTTTAATAAATGCCATATTTCCCAGATCTCTAAGCAGTTGAGGGCTGTTTATTAGGTATAACTACAGTTTAGAATCTGCCTGGAGAGCTGGGTCTGAGCTTGACTGCATTGGCTCTCAACTTAACAGGTAAGATTTACACTCGTAAAATGACAGAAAGAAGAAAATACTGCTTGCAATAGAAGGGTAATGGCAGAACTGACAATAGTAAAAGTACATACCACTTTAAAACATGAGACTTTTTGTTTTTGTACTCTGAAATGAGATGCAATGAACAATTATAACATTAAGCATAGGTGCATTTAAGTTACATGTATGAACACACACAGAAAGAGTGAACAGGAATTGAATGAAGTGGATGCTTTGGTGGGCCCTGCCAAAGCCATGCAACTGCATAAAACACATATGCAGCAGAGTGAGCAAGAGGAATTTAGAGACAAAATCATAAGTAAACCAGGGAACAAGGCAGGGTACTTTACTTCAGTAAAGATGGGAGAACCTGGTCACCTGACCTGGCTTGGTGATAAAGTAACAGAGTTAACACTGGAGAACCAGGCAGGAAATACCTCAGTAAGGTGGTGGATCTTGATCACCTGACCTGACACTCAGCCAAGATGGCGATGATGTCACCTGACCCCAACCCCAGTGAAAATGGCAGTGGTCACATGTTGTCACAATTTTTGAGATGCACGGATTTTAAGCTTAATAAGAAAGACCTAGAGGTGTGATCTGCCCTGTGGCTGAGCTGCTCTGCCACAAACTGAAGAGGGGAGCAAAAGGCTGGAACCAAAAAACTGCACCATGCCATGGCTGGAATTGAAAAAGCTGGCTGGAATCTTAAAAAAAGCCGGGGGACTGACATGGATAGCTTGCTACCCACAGCTAAAATTGTGTAAACCCACAAAACACCATTAGGCACACAATGAGATGTCTCTCAACTGTGGGCGGGGTGTGAATCAGCGCAAACACAGCAGGGACCCATGGCCAGGCGTCCCTTGACCCTGGGTGGGGTGCTATGGCCTGGCTGGATCTGGTCGGGGTGACTCAGAAGCCAGAGAGGCCAGAGGCCGCTCTGAGCGGCCTTTTATAGTGAGGAAAAAAAAGAGAAAGAATCTAAGGGACCCTGGATCCCCAGTCAAATGCACCACACAGAGTTTGCGATGCTAGAGAGGGCTGACTGACCCCAGGTCAGTCCAAACACAATTTTAGTTAAGGGAAGCAACCATAGCAGAATGGGGGAGACTCACTGATGAAGCCAGTGGTGGGAGTAGGAAAAAAAACCTGGTTCAGGATCCCAATCTCTGGAGAGGAACTGCAGTGGGAGAGCCTATCCAAGTCATGGCTCCAATGAAATGGATTTGCTGTGGGTCCCCAGCAGCTTGCTGCAGGGTCGAGACCATGCAGCAGGTCCCCAAACAAAGGAGGCTAGTCCCCAGCCACGTGTCAGTGGCAGGCGGGCAAGAGAGAGACAGATACACCATGCAGAGTAAAGTTGAACATTTATTAGGTGGATTATTTAGGGGAAGGAAAAAGGGGAGAAGGAGAGAGGGGGGGCTAAGGCTGGAAGCTGGAAGGGAGTGGGCATGTCTTGTCTCTTAAAGAGATAGAACATTACATCACCACTCCCTCATTCCATTTAACATCAGGCTTTCCTTTCAACGTTTTATCTCTTAAAGCACTGAACTCAGCTCCATTACACTTCCTGGTTCCCCTTTTCCTCTCAAACTGTACATTTTTAATTTTTCCTTACTCAGTTTGCTCCTTTTAATTATAGTTCTATGCAAGAGTGGTCACTAATAACCATGTGACACAGTGAATGCTAAGTTGTCTTGAAGTCTCTTCCACCAATACCATTAATCCAAAACTCTTCAATTTAGCTTAAGGCAGATTTATTTGGAAAGTGGCAAAAATTAGCCACATTCTTTGCCAAAATATTATATAATGGCCTTTAGGCCACTTACTAATATTCTTCCTCTCTGAAACTTCTTGAGCTGGGCTGCCACAGTCCAGATCACCCTCAGCACCATCTTTCATCCTCCTGCTACTAAGGCCCATTAAGCCCCCACTTAAAGCATTCAATTGCTTTCCTAACCCAAAGTCCCAAAGCACACATTCTGCCAATAAGCAGTGTGATCAGATCTGTCACAACAATACCCTCCTCCCTGGTACTGATTTGTCTTAGTCTGTGTTCTATCGCTGGGAAAAGACACCATAATCACAGCAACTCTTATAAAGAAAAATATTTAACTGGTACTTGCTTGTTACAGTCAGAGGTTTAGACCATTATCCTCATGGCAGGAGCATGGAGGCAGATATGGTTGCTGAGAATTCTATGTGTGGTTCTACAGGCAGCAGGAAAATGGGCACAGAAGAAACATTGCCAAGCTCTTTTTATGAGGCTGCAGTTACTTTGATACCCAAACCACACAAAGACACAACTAAGAAAGAAAATTACAGACCAATCTCCCTCATGAACATTGATGCGAAAATACTGGCAAAGGGAATCTAAGAATACAGCAAAAAAACTCATCCACCATGATCAAGTGGGCCTCATCCCAGATATGTAGTGATGGTTCAACATATGAAAATCAGTCACTGTAATCCACCATATAATTTAACTTAAAGAAAAAAAAACACATGATCATCTCATTAAGTGTGAAAAAGGCCTTGACAAAATCCATTTTGCATATTTATACATTTACATTAGTCATAGTATATTTTCCATAAGACAAAAGAAACTTACAAAATGAGAAAACCAATTACAGCTCAATTCATATTTGAGAAATTAGATGGTTAATATTGGCTAGGTATAAGAAAATACAATTTTTAATTATTTTTTCCTGTTATTATGTGACCTTAATAACAAGAGTATTTCATAATTGAAGTAGCTTGAGGCTTTATACTAAAAGCAGCCAGAGTTCAAAATTTTGACTGTCATACCTGTTAGATATTTGTGCAATTTATTGAATGTTTCTAAGTCTTTGTAACATAAATGTTATAATAGCATGCTGTGCTTTTCCACAGTCTAGTAAAATAATCAAGATGATTTAGTATATATCATATCCAGAACTCACAATTACCTTATCTCACTGTTTTTTCCAAGATTATTGTATTTCATTTATTTATATAGGTTTGTCTATGCTGATAGATAAAATACCTCAGAATATTTTATTCTATTTATCAATTAAAAAACAAAGGCAACTGACTCATTATTTTACTATAATCTCATTCCCTGAATATTGAAAAAATTAATATGGTATTGAAATTTTTTTGATGACAATGTCTAAACACTCTATTTGATAGTATACACTTATCTCTTATTATTTCTCAGGTACTTCTGATATAGAATGTTTTCTGTTACATCCTGAACACATGATTAAGTGTGCATATTTTTACATCTTATTCATTAAATAAAACTAATGATGTTTAGTCAAGGATAGATTATTTTCATATACATATATATGTATATATTCAACCAAAACATTCTGAAGCTAAAAAAAAGTTAAGAAGAAAAATTATTTCTGAGAAAGAATCCCCCTGGAAAAGCAGAATTACAAATTCAAGTCACATTCCCTGAATGCTTGCTTTACATCTCCAGAAACTGGCCACATGCTGAAAATATGGCCTGCCAAGAATGTGATGGCATGGTTATATACTCAGGGAATTGTTGTGTGCTTATTGTAAGTTTAAATTAGATGTTAGCACCTATTGTATTTGTTTCATGATACAATATATTTTTCTGCTACTATGACTCTAATTCATAATGCTATAATTTTGTCAATGTCTATGAGTCTAAATCTATAACTATCATTAGAGTGGTTTTCTAATCAGAAATCATGAATTCTAAATTCATGTGCTATATTGTTGTTTATGGCCTAGAGAATATGTTTACTGAGCATATGTAACTATGGGACAACTCTGGTTCAGGCACCCTCTCCTCTGCTGCCCAAGTACCTAGCTGGGGACATCGCTGTGGACACCTGAGATCCCCTCTAGAGCCAAGTCTCTTGCCAATCCTAAAATGACTCCCTTAATGTAGATATCTTATTCCCTGCTCCAATATCTGCCCTTCCTCCATCTCCACCCTCCCAATCCCCCAAGCTCTCCCCAGTCCTTCCCTTCTCCCCTCTCCCTCCCTCTATCTCTTTAACCCACTCCCACTCCCACCCCTACCTCCACTCCCATCCCCAATCCAGTGCTTCCAACTTTTGCCTGGCAATCTTGTTTGCTTCCAATTTCCAGGAGGATCTATATATTTTTCTTTGGGTTCACCTTGCTATTTGGCTTCTCTAGACTTGTGAGCTATAAGCTTAATGTCCTTTGTTTAAGGCTAGGGTCCATTAATGAGTGAGTACATACCATAATCATCTTTTTCGGTTTGGGTTATCTCACTAAGGACAGTGTTTTCTATTTCCATCCATTTGCATGCAAAATTCAAGTTGTCATTGTTTTTTACCGCTGAGTAGTATTTTAATGTATATATATTCCACACTTTTTTATCCATTCTTCCATTGAGGGGCACCAATGTTGTTTCCAGGTTCTGGCTATTACAAATAATGCTGCTATGAACATAGTTGCACAAATGCTTTTGCAGTATGATTGGGCATCTCTTGGGTATATTCCCAAGAGTGGTATTGCTGGATCCTGAGGTAGGTTGATTTTCAATTTCTTGAGAAACCACCACACTGATTTCCAAAGTGGTTGCACAAGTTTGCATTCCCACCAGCAATGGATGAGTGTTCCCCTTACTCCACATCCTCTCCAGCATAGACTATCATTGGTGTTTTTGATTTTAGCCATTCTGACAGGAGTAAGATGGTATCTCAAAGTTGTTTTGATTTGCGTTTCCCTGATCGCTAAGGAAGTTGAACATGACCTTAAGTATCTTTTGGCCATTCAACACTAACCAAGGAAGTAAAAGATCTATTTGACAAGAACTTTAAGACCTTGAAGAAAGAAATTGAAGAGGATACCAGAAAATGGAAGGATCTCCCATGCTCCTGGATAGGTAGGATCAATATAGTAAAAATGGCAATTCTACCAAAGGCAATCTATAAATTCAATGCAATTCCCATCAAAATCCCAACAAACTTCTTCATAGACCTTGAGAGAACAATAACTAACTTTATATGGAAAGACAAAAAGCCCAGGATAGCCAAAACAATCCTATACAATGAAGGAACTGCCAGAGGCATTACCATCCCTGACTTCAAACTCTATTATAGAGCTACAGTAATGAAAACAGCTTGGTACTGGCATAAAAACAGAGACATTGACCAATGGAATCGAATCGAAGACCCGGATATTAATCCACAAACCTATGAACACCTTGTATTTGACAAAGAAGCTGAAATTATACAATGGAATAATGAAAGCATCTTTAATAAATGGTGCTGGCATAACTGGATGTCAACCTGTAGGAGAATGAAAATAGATCCTTATCTGTCACCATGCACAAAACTCTAGTCCAAATGGATTAAAGACCTCAATATAAATCTGACCACACTGAACCTGATAGAAGAGAAAGTGGGAAGTAGCCTGCATTACATGGGCACAGGAGACCACTTCCTATGTAAAACCCCAGTGGCACAGACAATAAGAGCAACAATGAACAAATGGGACCTGGTGAAACTGAGAAGCTTCTGTAAAGCAAAGGGCACAGTCATTAAGACAAAAAGGCATCCTACTGAATGGGAGAAGATCTTCACTAACCCCACATCAGACAAAGGTCTGATCTCCAAAATATACAAAGAATTCAAGAAACTAGACATTAAAATTCTAAATTATCCAGTTAAAAAATGGGGTAATGATCTGAACAAAGAATTCTCTCTGTGGTTTCCTATATCATGATCTTGACCCCCCCCCCTTGCCTATATGATCTCTCATCCTTCTTTTCAACTAAACTCGAGGAGTTCAGCCCAGTGCTTGGCTGTGGGTCACTGCATCTGCTTCCTTCAGTTAGTGGATGTAGGTTCTATGATGACAATTAGGGTATTCA
Organism: Ondatra zibethicus; assembly: GCA_004026605.1. Lineage (NCBI taxonomy): Eukaryota > Metazoa > Chordata > Mammalia > Rodentia > Cricetidae > Ondatra > Ondatra zibethicus. Next base: position 8,333 of record PVIU01010623.1, on the reverse strand, counting down.
TTAATCTGTTTATAGTGGAGACCCAAAGTATAAAACTAGAAACTCATTTGAAAGACTTTTCCTTGAAAAGAAGGTACTGCTGGGCCATCCTGTGGCCACTGAGCTGTTTGGAGAAGCATTTACCTGGGTTTAACTGCCTAAGCTCTCCAATGATACTTTAGTAGTCTAAATAAACCTAGGTACTTATCAAGTTATAGAAAGTCATTGACACTATTTGTGATTCATTTTTCAGGCATGCAAAATGCAAGAGCTATGATGTTATGAGTCCTGGCACTAAGATGTGTAAGGAAGACATAAATGGTCAAGCAATGCACATTGTCAGATAGACTCCCTGTGGGAGTTCCTGGGAGAGTATAGTAAGAAATTCTGAGTATGATGTTTAAGTTGTAATGGACATCCTTGGATGTTGGAAATGCTAGCACCATGGTACATCTTCCTAGGAAAATGGTAGGTGATGATTCTAGACAAGAGAGAAATCCTCTTTCACATATAGCAAGCCCACAGGAGAAGGGCCATCCAGTCCTGTCCTGTCTATCAGGCATGGAGCTACCAGGTTGAATATTTCCCTGCTAGTTTCAGTATTGATTTGATCTTAACTCTTCTTTTATTTGTCCTTATCCTTTCCTTTCTGGCCATTGTATCTCGGCAGCTTGTGACTGTGTTTTATTTTGATTTTACAGAGCCGCATAACTAAGATGATTCTGAATACTAAGTACCAACTTTGCCTTCTGAACTCTGCTGAATCTCTGCAGTAGCTGCTTCTGCTGGTTTCATCTCCTGCTGCCACTACCATGTAGGACTGAGCCACTTCCCCACCCTTTGCTCACTGTCACAGACCAAAGTCAATGAAACAGTGAACCCAACATCCCTTCCCTACATTTGTGGTAAAGCGTTTGGTTCAAAATGACTCAAAACTGACTATATTGCCCTATGTGTAGAACGTGCTGACATCACCCACATTTCTGTTTCCCTCGGGGTGTGGTAGGCAATATCATCTTCTTCTGCACTTAATGCTTTTGACACCTGCATATTTGTTTTAGATTTCTCCTTAAAATAAACAGGCTATGTTAAGTTTTTAGTAAGTATGTGTTGGGGCACATATGAGATGACTTTTAATTCTATAATTGCATTATTTTTACTTTTGCAGGAAAGAAACTGGCTTGAGAACAATCTTGTTGAGTTATGCTTCATCTCTGTCAGCACACAGTAGTCATTGTTTGGCTGCCTTCTGTCCTTGAAGGTTGTCATGGTGAACACCAACATGAATTTTTTAAAGCTCTCTTTCTTTCCTTCATAGGCACTCCATACTTCTTTATTCTGAAAGTTTAGAGGCTGAATAAGACACTAGTTGCTTGGGTTATTGTTGCTATACTCAATCTGGGGGCCACATTATTTTTACCCTTTATTTCAAGAAACACTATGTACCATGCCTTATTGACTTTAGGAATACTAAATATTAATGTAAAGATTCCTTTATATTTATTATTATTACTATTGTAAATATTTGTGTAGCATCTCTCATATTTTCATTTTGACTAAGTCAAACATTAGATTTTAATTTTGTAGTCATATGTATTTCCCCTATTTCTTTTGTATACCGAGTCATATAATAAAGGTGAGGGTTACTTTTTCATGTTTTGTATTATATCTTCAATTATTTATTTACCTGTCAAATATTCATACCCATTAAATTAGTTTAGATCACACTATTTTATTTTTAAAAGTTTCTTTAGTTTATATTCTATTTGGAATGTTTTCTTCATCTTTTTTCTGGTAATTTCAATCATGTATTGTGCTCCTATTCTTCTTGTATTCCCTCCCTCTGCTGCTCATGACCTTCTCCACACTCCCTTCTTGCTTCCATGTCTTTGTTTTCAATGGAGCTATTAAGGTGGTCACAGTCATTTTGTGTTCATAAGGACACTGGCCGTGTGACAGGAGGACAGTGTGCCATAGCACTTCTGCTCTTGAGACCTGTCTCCAACTTTCTTTAGTGTGACGATTGATCCGTCTTCAGACATCATGATATTTTACCTGCATCTCATTCATATCTAATGAAAAGTCCCTATGTGGCCTTTCTATGTACTTTGTAATGAAATTGGTACCATTTTACTATCACCAATCATCTAAGATAATTTACTGTGTTCATCTGATATAAGGGAAGGGATATTTCCCACCAAGAGACAGTAAATATTTAAGTTTTATGTACTTGCAGTTTTGTTGCCAACCATTCAATTCTTTTGCAACAGGATAAAGCAGTCATAGAAGATACACAAACTTGTATTTCAGTAAAACTGTATTCCAATAAAATTCTATTCAGGAAACTATTGACAAGCCAAAGTTTGGTGGTCATCATTATCTAAAACACGTTCAATATTGTCTGTTAAATTCTCTACACCTTTCTGTAGCTTATTTAAGGGAGAAAATGCTCACAAAAGCCAGATAAATGTCCTAATTTGCCTCATGTTCCAGAAATACAATGGCTCCCAAGCTTCCATATCCAACCTTATGGGAACAAATGGCCTTCTACCATTGTAAGGAAAACCTTGGTTTTCCCTGTAACTGAACCTGAGCTTCATGGTTCCTGGATAGGAAGGGATGAGTAAAACCTCTCAGCACTGTGTTTTCCTACCTCTTTTGATTGTCAAATATTACACAGGGTTATGAAATTAAGAACTTAACTAACTTTTAAAACCTTTTGGGCATATATATATATATATTTGGTTTTTCAAGACAGGGTTTCTCTGCAGCTTTGGAGCCAGTCCTGGAACTAGCTCTTGTGGACCAGGCTGGTCTCGAACTCAAAGAGATCCGCCTACCTCTGCCTTCCGAGTGCTGGGATTAAAGGCATGCGCCACCACTGCCCGGCATGGGCGTATATTTTAAAACATTTCTAATATTGGAAAAGCATATTTCCATTTTTTTTTGTCTGGGGAAAACTGCTTGAGCTAGAGAGATGACTCAATGTTTAAGAATATTTATGGGTCTTGTAGAAGACCCAAGTTTGGTTCCCCGGACCAATATGAAAGCTCACAAGTGCCTTTGAGTCCAGTTCCAGGTGCCCCAAACTCTCTTCTCTCTGCATGGACCAGGATAATGTACATACACAAAAAAGTCCCACAGCATTGGTGGAGCAAGTCCAGATGCCCTAAAAGGCTCTGGCTATTCCCCACCAGCTGGAGGGCTCTGCAAATCTCAGTGCCTCATGACGTAGCCCTAAGCTATCAAAGCCCTGTACCAATATTTGACAATAAAAGGTGGCAAGAAAACCCAATCCTGAAAGTTTCCCCTATTTTCTGAAATAGAAGGTAGATATTTTCAGCCTGACAGTGGTAGCACATGCTTTTAATCCCAGCACTCTGGAGGCAGAAGTAGGCGGATCTCTGTGAGTTTGAGGCCAGTCTGGTCTACAAGAGTTAGTTCCAGGACAGGCTCCAAAACTACAGAGAAACCCCGTCTCAAAAAAAAAAAAGAAGGTAGAAGGTAGGTATTCAATCCTATGTAAGTCTCAAAAACTTAGCATTGATTTATTTGAACTTTTATACAAAATTCTACATATCACAGGATGATTCTTTTCTATTTAAAAAAGATTTATTTTTCCAGTCGTAGCACACACCATTAGTCCTAGCACATGGGAGGCAAAGGTAGGTACATTTCTGAGCTAGAGTCCAGCCTAGTCTATAGAGTGAGTTCTAGTCTACAGAGTGAGTCTACAGCCAAGGATGAACAGAGATTTTATTTTATTTTATTTTATTTGCATGAATGTTTTATCTGCATGTATATCTGTATACTATGTATGTGATCAGTGTCTGTGGAAGTTAGAAGAGAGCATCGGATCCCTGGAACTGGAGTTACAGAGAATTGTGAGCCACCATGTGTGTAGTGGGAACTGATCTCAGGTCATCTGCAAAAGCAGTAAGTACACTTTACTGATGAGCCATCTCTTGAGCCCCAAGATGGTGTTTTTTAAAATTGTATCAGAATAACAGGTTATCTAAAATATATTGTCAAACAAAAACCAGAAAATTCTGGAAAATATTTTTCAAAGGTGTTATGGCTTCCTGGAATAGACAGTGTTCAGAAATGTCAGCGGTAAGTGTCACACACCTGGTTAAATAGAGGCAGTTTTCAGTGTTTTCATTGAAGCCCGGGACTGTAACAAAGCCTATAATCAGCAAGGTCACTTGTGTTTTTCAGCAAGAAGAGCTTGCCCATTAATCCATACTGCCCTATTCTGGTGAAGACACCGTCAAGTATTGCAGAAACACATTGCCATTCAGCCTTTGGCTGCACTTTTGCAACTTAACTTGCGGATATTGAAATCATCCTCTGCTAAAGGAAAGTGCGAATTTTATTGTGCATTTCCTTATTTTAATGCTTAAATGTAAATATCCAATAGACTTTTTCCTTTCTTGCTGAAAAATGATTTTAATACCTTTCCATCCAGTTCCTTAGCCACTCCTGACTAGAAACAGAAAACCAAGACAAACAAACAAACAAAAAAACTGATTTTGATTTTCCTAAGTCTTCCTATGTCTCATCTGGCCAATGAACTGAATAATTTTTAAGTAATTAGATTTTTATATTAGTGAGCCCTAATTAATGTGGAACAAAGACCCAGTGAGGGCCATTACTGCTTACTAAGCAAAGAAACCTATGCTGTATGTGTGTAACCGAGCCAGATAAATAAAAATTATTTTTAAATTTCAAGCACGGTAGCATGGTAGCAAAGTCCTATATGAAAGGCTTTCCCTCACTACACCAAGACTGTTAGAAAATGGAGCTGAAACAGCTAATGCTGCTATTAAAAGGGTTATAGCATCAAGAGCTGGGCAGAGGGGACTTCAAAAGCTGCAGCAGCTGTGGACCGGGGCTCCGAGCCTCATTTTCTCTCTTTTGAAGAGTTATAATTGGGGAAGAAAAAAAATCAAGCATTTTTGACAAGACCTCTGCCAAAGAAAATTATGGGAGACGAAGATGAAAAGGAATGCATCCTGATTGGGCTGTTATTTAAAATCCCCAAAGAGTAAGAGTATCAGTGTGATCACTGATACTGGAGAGGTTCACCAGGCAAGACTCTGGGGTTATCAACTGAACTTGGATACAGAAGGGACAATAAATGCCTGTTGTTCCATAAGGATGAGAGGTCAGATATTGATAGAAGATTTCCTTGTCAGTTTTAAGCAGTTCAAAAGCATCGTTAGATAAGTTTCTTGTCACAAGAACTAAACAATTACATTTTAATACTGGAAGATTAATACAGTGACACTGAAGTTCATGAAATATTTTGTCTTTGACATTTACTGACAAGACTGCAGAGTAAAGATGTGTGCCTTCACTTTTCCCCTGACTTTATATTTTCTTCATCAAATTCTACCTGATATATTATTCTAACAATAAGTAAATTCAGTGTCAGAGATGAAAATGAAATAAATAAATAAAACAAATCTTAAAATACCACTACTAATCACTAAGCTATCCATTACTACGTTAAAGCTGGACCTAAGACACACTTAAAAGGTGCAACTTACCTTGAAAATTTGGCACAATACTTTTTGAATGGTTTTTTGTTGGTGGTGGTTTTTTTTTTTTTTTTTTTGGTTTTTCGAGACAGGGTTTCTCTGTGGCTTTGGAACCTGTCCTGGAACTAGCTCTGTAGACCAGGCTGGCCTTGAACTCACAGAGATCTGCCTGCCTCTGCCTCCCCAGTGCTGGGATTAAAGGCATGCGCCACCACCGCCCGGCTTGAATGGTTTTTGTATACAAGCAAGTTTTGTGACAGCTAACTTCATTGCTGACTTGTATCTTCTATTATGCCAATAACATCTTCAAAGTTGAGCCTGCATAGACATATATTGTTTTATGTCTCTCAAAAATATCAAGTGTAAAATAAGATTAAAACATAATTAAATTTTCCTGTTTCTCTTATTTTTCAACGAATAGGTATAAAAGGAAATAAAACGTGCTTTGTTTCATATTTTTGTTTTGAAAAATATGTTGTACAAAATTGAAAGTAATAAAATATTGTAAACAGACAATATTAAGTAAGTTAAATACATATTTTCAAATTTTATCTAGATAAAAAAAACACTCTCCCTATTAAGTAATGTAATCTTGCTAAAGTTGTACTAATTATTAATTGTCAGAAATGCACTTTTGAATAACTAAGCATATTAGTTAGAAAGCAGAACTTTATATCTGGGCATGGAGGTACACATCTGTAAATCCATCACTAGAGATTGAGGAAAAAGCACTGTGCATAGATTGGGGCACAGCCTGTGTGTTCAGTAGACGACAAAAATCAGCAACAAGGGTTACCACTACAAATACTGCTGCATACAAGACCAACTCAAAAAAGTATCTAAATATTGTCAAGCTAAGCTATGTTGCATATTTTGGAAAACTTCTAGGTCCAGGTTCAATGTACTAAATGTTGTCTCATTGACTAGATGTGAACTTTTGCTTTTATTTCTTTATTTTTCCTTTTTACACTGAATTTATTACTAGAACAATCAACCAACTGGATTTTGATGAAGAAAAATAAACAAGACCCAGTCTCAAACAAAGCAATAAATAAGCAAATAAATGAACAAGTAAACAAATAGAAAAAAGAAAGGAAGGAAGAAAGAAAGGGTGGGAGGGGGGATGGGGAGGAGGGAGCAAGGGGGGGGTAACATGGGAAGAAATGGAGGGAAGAAAAGTCCAAGAAATCTTTTCTTCATTAGATACCCTTCTCTACTAGCAATCTTCATAGTATACCTGACATACTCAATGACCACAGTCCACCTGTGTCTTTCATTTAAGAGAAAGCACCATACAGAGTGACAGTGTTACTAACAGCAAACAAGCAAATAAGAAAGATTCTCTTTTCACTAATTAGAGAAGTAATAGAGGATGATCTAGTCTGAGGTTTCTTTCAACTCAGGTCATTTTGGCTACATGGCCTGTCTATTAGGATAAACTGGGGTGTTAAAATCAACTATTACTGAGCTAATATTAATCTATATCTTTATATCTAGCAATGAACTTTTTATAAACATACATAAACTTTTTATATATGCACTAAACATTATTGAATATATAGGATCCTAATATTTTCTTAAATGTTTCCTTGATTAGAATGAAGTATCATTCTTTATCTCTTTTGGATAGTTCTAATATGAAGTTTATTAACCAGATATTAGGGTGGTGATGCCTGCTTGCTTCCACGTCTCATTTGCTTGGAATATTTTTTTCTTCCTTTCACTTTAAAGTGGTTCTTTTCTTTAAAGGTGATATGAGATTCTTGTAGTCAACAGACATGTACTTGTTTCTTAATCCATTCAACTAACCCATGGCTCATGTCTCTTTAATGGGAAGTGGGGCCATTAATATTTAAAGTTATATTTGAAAGGCTTATATTGATTGCTCAAATTTTGCCTTTTTACTGCTTATATTCTGCCTTATATTGTGTTTCTGCAATTTTAGTTTTATTTGTTTTCTTTCTATTGCCTCTTCATTCATTTATCTCATCAGTCTCAAGGACTGATTCCAATATTCTCAGTAGGGCTGGTTTGGTCGACAAAAATTCTTTTAGACTGGTTTTGTCATTGGAAGTTTTTACTTCCCCTTCCTCTATGGGGGATAGTCTGGCTAGGCACAGTAGTCTAAGTTGGCATCCATATTCTCTAAGAACTCAGAGTGCATTGCTCCTGGCTGTTCTGACTTTCAAGGTTCCCACTAAGAAATCAGCTGTTATTTTTATGGATTTTCCTTTATATGCGACCTGTGATTTTTTTCCTTATGACTTTCTGTCCCTTTATTGTAGTGTGAATTCTAATTGGTCTAATTAATAAAATCCCATGGTCAGAAATCAGGGTAAATGCTGAAAGACCAGAGAAGTAAAGGAATAAGCCACTTGACAGACTTTTTATCTCTACCAAATCCTCAGACTGAAGGGGGCAAGATCCTGTCTCCACTAATCCTCAGACTGAATGGGGTATCATGTCTCTACACAAACTCAGACAGAATGCTCTGAGCTCCTGTCCTCTCCTGCCTTATATTCCTCTCTCCACCCAGCCATATCCCTTCCCGTCTCCATCTCCCTAGTGCTGGGATTAAGGCATGTGACTCCCAAGTACTGGGATTAAAGTTGTAAACAACCACCACCTGGTTCTGTTTCTTTTTGAGACTGCATCAGTCTTGTGTGGCCCAGTGTGGCCTTGAACTCACAGAGATCTGTCTGTCTCTGCTTCCTGAGTGCTGGGATTTAAAGTGGGTGCCACCCCTGCCTGGCCTCTATGGCTAACTAGTGGCTAGCTCCTCATTTTGATCTCCAGACAAGCTTTATTTTT